>JAGVVM010021213.1:0-10513 GCA_019149425.1 Psidium friedrichsthalianum | reverse complement strand
TTTCCAGATCCACACTGTGGTGTCGTTCGGCGTACTTGCACAACGATGTCAGATTTACGCTCCTCATGTATGTAGTGCGACAGAGTCTCCTCGTAGTCCCATTTGAATTAGATGTTATATGTCTCATGTCTTGTCGCGTGATAATGTCTCTAGTTCCCCAAGCATTAACATCTTCAGTAGAGGTATTTGTTGCTATTATGGTAGCTAGGCGTGGAGGCCAAGGACTAGTGGTCGTCTGTCTAGTACGTTCATGAGGGCCATTGGAGTTCTGACAACTCATACGTGGTCGTGGCGTGGCTTGCAAGGTCGAGGGTTTTTCGTCGTGGTGGTGGAAATAATGCTTCTAGAGGAGCTCGTGGTGGTGGGCGAAGCAACCGCTTTTGTACTCATTGTCAGCTTCCTGGACATACTGTAGACTATTGTTATGATCTTCATCCTGAACTGCGAGGCCTACATGCCTCTATCGATACTGAGCCGTGGACTCCCTCTTCTGGACAGGATACAGTAAACTTGAGTCGTGCCAGAATATGATGAGTTAGTCGAGCCGACAGAGTGTGAGTGGTGGTGTCACTGGTCCCACTGCTACTTTGGCACAGCATAGTGATCATACCTGTCTATTGTCTAGTGCAGCTCCTACTCGTCCTGGATTATTGACTCAGGTGCCACTCACCATATGACTGGTGATTCTCATCTTCTCGCGTCTACCTCATCAATTCCCTCTACGTCAGTCACATTAGCAGATGGTTCTCAGTCCAAAGTCACTGGTACAGGTTGTGTATCATTGAGTTCCTCGGTCTCTTTACCTCTTGTTTACCATATTCCACAATTTCCTTACAATTATTATCTGTTAGTTCTATTACTCGTGATCTTGATTGCGATATTATCTTTCTCCATCTTCCTGTGTTCTTCAGGATCGGAAGACTGGACACCGAATAGGTGGTGGGCGTGAGGCTGGTGGATTATACATCCTGGAACCTGAGATTATTGCTGCTGCTGCTGCTATTCAGAATAAAGCTGCGGATGATTCTTATCGATTACACTGTCGCCTTGGTCATCCATCAGTAGACGTACTCCGACATTTTCCGTTTGTGTCTAGGTCAGGTCGTCAATTTAATTGTGAAACGTGTCAGTTGGGTAAACACCATCGTGTGTCTTTTTCTCCTCGTGTTTCGAGTCGTGCTTCCCAACCATTTGAGTTAGTTCACTCTGATGTGTGGGGTCCTAGTCGTGAGTCTTCATTTGGTTTTCGTTATTTCGTCACATTTATCGATGATTGTACTCGTACAACTTGGTTATATTTAATAAAAGATCGTACTGAAGTTTTTCATTCCTTTCGTCAGTTTTATCATGAAGTTCGTACTCAATATAATTATTCTGTTAAGTGTTTGCGTACAGACAATGCTCGTGAATACTTTGCTTCCTCTACCTTTACTCCATTTCTTGAGTCACATGGTATTTTACATCAGAGCTCTTGTGCTCACACCCCACAACAAAATGGAGTTGCTGAACGTAAAAATCGTCATTTGTTGGACATTGCACGTTGTCTACTTCTTCACACTCATGTGCCAAAGTCTTTTTGGAGCTATGCTCTTCTTACCGCATGTTATCTGATTAATCGTCTTCCATCCTCCGTATTGAAAGGAGCTATTCCTTATACTCTTCTTCATCCTGATCGTCCTTTGTGGTCTATTCGACCTCGTATTTTTGGTTGTGTTTGTTTTGTTCATTCTTTGTCTCCTGGGTTGGATAAATTGTCACCTCGTGCTGAAAAATGTCTATTCGTGGGTTATTCCCGTACTCAGAAGGGGTATGTCTGTTATAGTCCTACTCATCGTCGAGAGTATGTTTCTGCTGATGTGACTTTCTTTGAGGATCAACTCTTTTTTGGTAATGTTCAACCTCAAGCACCATTCACCATGGATCTTTGCCACCTTCTGCACCTTTGTCTCCATCAGAGTCACCAGCCGTTCCTTCCAATGATGCTCCCCCAGATCCGAGTCCACCAGCACCAGCATCGATTCCACTTCAAGTTTATACTCGTGGTCCTCGACGTGTTTGGGGCAGTAATTCTCCACCAGCTAGCATCCCACCACCGCCTCCAGTCCAAGCTTCGATCCTCTTCCACCATCTCCTGTCAGTTCTCCTATTGCTCATCGTACACGGTCTCGGTATCTCTTTCTCATTTTGTTTCTTATCATAACTTAAGCCCCAGATGTCTGTCTTGTGTCATCCCTTGCATCTGTGTTTGTGCCAAGTAGTGTGCAGGAGGCTTTGGCCCATCCAGGTTGGGCTCGTGCTATGGAGGAAGAGATGGCTGCATTACATCAGAATCAAACTTGGGAGCTAGTTCCATTGCCGGCTAATAAACAATTGGTGGGTTGTCGCTGGGTCTTTGTCGTCAAACACCATCCAGATGGTTCAGTTGAGCGCTTAAAAGCGCGTCTTGTGGCAAAGGGTATACTCAAACTTATGGTATTGACTATGATGAGACTTTCTCTCCAGTAGCCAAAATTCCTTCTGTTCGCATTGTTATTTCTTTGGCTGCTCGTTCTCAGTGGACTCTTCATCAGCTTGATGTCAAGAATGCCTTCCTTCATGGTGATCTTCACGAAGAAGTATATATGGAGCAACCACCTGGTTTGTTGCTCAGGGGGAGAAGGTATGTCGATTGCGAAAAGCTCTATATGGTCTTAAGCAATCTCCCCGTGCTTGGTTTGGGCGCTTTAGTGATGCGGTTATTACCTTTGGCATGCATCGTTGCAGTGTGGATCATTCAGTATTTAGTATGTCATCTCAAAAGGATGCATTATTCTTGTTGTCTATGTTGATGATATTATTGTTACTGGAAGCGATGTTGAGGGTATACAACGACTTAAGCAGTTTCTACAGAAGGAGTTTAACACTAAAGACTTAGGCCGTCTTCGATATTTTCTTGGCATTGAAGTTGCTTATTCTAATGGTAGTATTGCTCTCTCTCAGCGAAAGTATACTCTTGACATCCTTAAGGAAGTTGGCTTACATGATGCTAAGCCCGGTGACACACCTATGGACCCTGGGGTGAGACTTGATAATGAAAATGGAAAACTTCTTCATGATCCAGAGAAGTATCGCCGGTTAGTAGGCAAGTTGAATTATCTTACCATTACTCGTCCAGATATTTCATTTGCTGTTAGTGTGGTGAGTCAATTTATGAGCTCCTCGTACTACTCATTGGCAAGCTGCTTTACAAATTGTTCGGTATTTGAAGAAAGCTCCGGTCAAGGACTTGTGTTCCATAATCAAGGACTTTGTTCCATAATCAAGGTCATCTTCGTCTAGCCGGTTATTCTAACCCTAAGTCTTTGGAGGTGACAGGATATTCTGATGCAGATTGGGCTGGTTGTCCTATGGATCGTCGGTCTACTTAGGGATATTGTGTTTTCCTTGGTGGTAATCTTGTGTCATGGAAAAGTAAGAAGCAGTCTGTGATTTCTCGATCTAGTGCAGAAGCCGAATATCGTGCTATGGCTAATGTTACAGGTGAACTTCAATGGGTTCGTATGTTGCTAGCTGAGATTGGATTGCCTATGACTGAATCCTCTGTTCTGTGTTGTGACAATCAGTCTGCTATCCATATTGCTAGCAATCCAGTATTCCACGAGCGAACGAAGCATATAGACGTGGATTGTCATTTTGTTCGGGAAAAGGTGAACTGTGGGGACATACAGTTGGTACACACATGTTCTGAAGAGCAGCTAGCAGATATTTTCACAAAGCCCTTGGCACGTGGACGAGTTTCATATATTTGTCATAAGTTAGGCCTGCTTGATATGTACGTTCCAACTTGAGGGGGAGTGTTGGGTTTATTATTTTAGAATATTAGCAAGTTGGGGTTAATTATGTAATTGTACTAGGCTTATAGCTAAGCCTATAAGTACTTGTTTTTGTTATTAGAAATAAATTCAATTTGCTCTTTTATCACTAACAAGTCCCAACTCCCACGAAAGAAAGTGCATATTTAGTATGACTTTTGGATTAGCAAATGGAGAATTCTAATATAAAATTTTGATAATTTAAAAGATTAATTTACATGCTACTGAGGAAAAACCGATATACACTCACCTTGGCAGAATGATGAGAGAAGTGATTGAACTTTTCTTGGCCTCTGCATTTTTATAAGCTGTCTCTGTGAAAGAAAGTGTGTTTTTAGTTTGATTTTTGAATTAGAAACTGGAGATTTTTGGATAAAGTTTTGCCAATTTGAATAATTAAATTGCACGCTACTGAGGGAAGGAAAAATTATCTCCATGCACCTTGGAAGAATGATGAAAGAAGTGACTGAGCCTTTTTTGGCCTCTGTTTATAGTCAGCTGTTCAGAAGAATTGCACAGTTTCCTTTTTTTTTTTGGTCAGATGCATTGTTTCCCTTGCAGATCCTAATACGCATATTGGATGGTTAGAAGATGCAGTTGCAAGATTGAAGGTCCTTTGAGATATTGAGCCATGTTTGTCTCATAGACAGTAAATTTATGCAGCGTCACTTTAGTATATTGCATTTTCTTTCGTGCTTATCGCTCAATTGAAGGACATTCTCGTCTTGTTTCGTTTAGTATCTTGGTTTCGACTGGCGTCATTTACGATTAGTAAGTTATTGAAGGAGATTGTACCATTACTCTTGCCGTTAGTAGCTTTCCCTTGGGCTGTCAGTTTCCTGAAAGTGCAGGCCACGCACTGCCAAGCTATCTCGTCCAATGCATTAAAAGGGGGATTTCGTATTTTCGTTGAGTGTAAAGATGATGAGAGCCTGAGACAGTATCCCTACAGTGTCCAAATTCATCAGTTCCTTTCGGATGTGGGCCATTTGTGATTCTGTGGGCATTTAGTACAGAAAGCGTCGGATTTGCAATTGGACAGTTTGCAAGGACAAGGAGGCTAGACTATGTCGATGAATAGTCTGATCTGATGCAATCATCATGTCCGAATGGGGAGGATCTAATCGTGGTGTTTGGAATCATGGAATATTACTCCGGTACCCGCGATGTAATTCAGGAGATGACTGGATTAGTAAGTATAGCTTTATGGGTCTCATGATGGAGCTCGAGACTAGACGGTCCATTGTGGTCATGTGTAAGACTATTGGTTCCACCTATAATTGTTCAGTTAATTCATGTAGAAGAAGCTTATGATAACAATTATACTGGAAATAGCAGGTTAGTTGTCCAGCCGACTGCCGTTCCCAGTCTGGTTCTTCTTTAGCAAGGGTCAATTCTGTGTTGCAATCTGAAAAGGCTATTTTGTAGGCGAAGAACTTAGTCTTTGCCACATAGATGCAAGTCTAGATCGGGATGCGTGGCAAAGTCTTCTGTCCCAAGGGTTTGGCTTCAGGTGTGACTGCCCTCGGTGTTTATATGGAGACTAGAAGGATTTATGATATGTGAAGTATTGGAAAAGGAGGAGATGAGATTTTTCCTACTCTCTTGCATTCATTGGCAATAGATTCTGCTGCTATTCTTTTATCTTTCAGTTTGTGTAAAAGTCTAGGCATTGCATACAACTTCAGCAAAACTAAAAGCCTTTCGAGCTACTAAAATTTAGTGAAGTACCCCTTGTGCAGTTCTGTTTCTGCTCTTATTTCAATCTCACTGTGCTTGTTGCAAAGGACAGGAGATCATTAGATCTTACTATGGGTATAAGTTTGATATAATTCTCTGCAGTAGCCAATTATCAAATCGATGACACCATAAACATAATCAATCATCTATTTTATGAGACATAATTGAGTGATCCTAGTACAAGTACTTAATAATGGCCACATCAGTGTCTGTAACGGATGGACCAGAGTAGAGCAATGGTAAAAATAGACCACTTCTTGTTTCATTTGCTTTTCAGATGTCATGAACGCCATTTTATTACGTTACATACTGTTACAGAACATAGTGTGCCGTTCCTTTTAACTAAACAGCCTTCTCTCTTTCATCACATGTCATCTCAAACCCGGAATGTGGTCATGGCTAATTTGTTCATTTTAGTACATTGCATACTAACTTTCCGTGGTAGAATGTGTAGGGCTCACATGTGTTGGCAAATTTGTTTGCTTGCTCCATTAAGTTTTTTGGACAGCTTTGCGTTTGAGGTCATGGCTCTCAACCCGCTTCTCTGACTAGCATCTCCACCGAGATAAGCTGAAAATTTGTCCATGGAAGTGAATAGCTTCATCGATGGGACATGGATTGGTCTACCTTTAGAGTCAATGCACGGCGAAGTGTTGTACTGCTCGTAGAGCAGTCTGGCCAAGTCTTGGAAACGCGGTGAACCGATTGAATAAATGTTAATTCTCGATTTTGCGGCGATTCCATATCTTGTAATGGCTGCTAAGGTAGCACTCACTACCACATCAGCGGTACCTAAATGATTAGTAGCAGAAACATCACGGGTTGGTAAATTAGACTGATTTAGTCGAGGCTTTCAACGATGATTTCGGCAAGAACCTCAAGAATGGTAGAACTTGATCACAATTGTACAAATTTTGGGTTTTTTGTGATTAAAAATGCAAATTTGTTGCAGATATACATTTTGGGGTTTGCTCCCAACAGGCATCCTTGTAACTATTGTATTGGAGTGAACTGCAAAGGGTTTCGTTCCTGTTAATATCGATGGGAGACAGGCCAAGTAGATAAAAAAAATTCTCAAGATATGGCGAGAGATGGATTCTAGAAGCAAGAGTAAAACCGAAAGCATTGTTGAGAAAAATAAATTCTAGCTACTGTTTAGTGCAAAGATGATCACAGGACCACAAAAAGCATTGCTCATTTTTATGCTCGCCGTAGCATTTGCAAAACCATGCCCCAATGCAATACCCCGGTGCCGTGAACCCCTCTTGTGTATTTCTATCGAAAGAGATGTCGTGAGAAGATTAGTAAATAAGCAACTCGAAATAGTGAGACTCTAATCGGTAATTTCGAAAGAGTGGGCGACAGGCATATAACTATGCCATCTTATGAAGCCAAATTTCATAGCACGAGAGAAGTTTGAATCACTCTTTCGACTCGTTAACTACTTCAGAAATTGCTCGAGCGAAAGTATAGCATGAAACTGCGTTGCAGGTTGGAATTGGTCTCTCCCTTATCTCTCTGCCTTGCTGTTTCTTCCATGATGATGATTGTGCCCTGCCTGTCTCCATATCAACTGCGATCACCTTTTATTTACTTCAATCATTGACTCATGCTGAATTGCCTCTGATTTTTATCGACAGCGTGCTTCCAAATGGCATTTTCCTACGCATACATGCTTAGTGCTTCTCAAAACCTTCAACCATACGTCCATTTGGGCAGATTCCTTTGTCCTTCCTGGACACCGTTAATTAAAGCGTCCACATAGAAACAGCACGAGCAGGGGAAATTTGGAGCTCATCATTAAAGCTCTAATTGAGAGCTCAATGCAAACATGATTAGATTTATGAAAGGCGAAACCCACGGATCTACACTATATGTCTAGTCGGTTGGCACTGAAATGGACTGTTTTAATAATATTTTAATATATTTTTGTTATTTTTTTTTAAAAAATTTCTTCAGGTTTTCTTCTTCGGCGGCCCGAGGGCTGCAACACCTCGCCCATTGCGGCCTTTTTGAAGTTTTCAAAGTTGTGGAGGGAAAGAGTGGGCATCTAATACAGGAATCAAGCAAAGAAAGGGAGCTTATTCTTCTCTGTGCGCATATTTGTCTTGCAAGAAACAGAGTAGCAAAGAAAGGAATATAGTAATGATTAAAGAGAAAGGTAGGAGGACTCAAGCCACTTTTGCTTTATCAAATTGCAAATCTAATTGGAACCGCATCAAATTGCTTGCAGATTTACAACAAGAATTGAGTGAACCATGCAACAGTTTGGAATAACGTTGGACACACTCCATTGCAGCATATGTATTGCTATGTCTTTGCCGATATAACCTGGCAAAAATTCATGCTTCTTTGCTAGCCTTCTCCTGATAACTAGTTTCTTTCCTACAGAGCAGCTACGTCAAACCTCCTCGAAAACCAATAACACCAATCACAACCATGACCGACGTTGTCTCGAGCATCCTCGGACATCTCGTGGAGAAACTAGCTTCATCGGCCGTTGAAGAAATTCAATTGGTATGTGGCGTCAAGGATGACCGAGAGAGGCTCAAGAACACACTAAAGATGATCCAAGAGGTGCTTGCCGATGCTGAGCAAAAGCAAATAAAAGAAGCAGCCGTGAGGCATTGGCTGTCGGAGCTTAAAGACTTCTGCTATGAAGTCGAGGACGTGCTAGACGAATTCGAAACCAGGGCCTTGTGGAGGCGGGCGAGGTTGGCCGAGCGCTTGACGCTGAAAAGGAAGGTACGCTACTTGTCCTCGTGGCTATCCAACTTCATTTTCCAGTTTAAGATGGCACATAAAATGAAAGAGATGGGAAAGAGACTTGATGGGATCAATGAAGAGAAAACTAAGTTCAACTTGTCGAGTAATGTTCAAGAAAAGACTATAGTTCCGCGAAGGGAAACTCATTCTTTTGAACTCGCTTCGAATGTGATTGGAAGAGACGAAGAAAAGGAAAGGATAACGGAGTTGTTGATAAGATCAGATGATGGTGGAGCTGGAACGATAGAAGTCGTTCCGATTCTTGGAATGGGGGGTACCGGAAAGACCACTCTTGCTAAATCGGTATACAATGATGATAGTGTAAACGGACATTTTGATCGCAAAGTTTGGTTATCCATGCCAGTAGAATTCGAAGTTGAGAAGATAATAAGAGACATCATTGAGTCTCTTGGTCACAAAGAGAAATATGATAGACTTGAAATGCTGCAAGATTGTCTAAGAAAGCTCGTGGAGCACAAAAGGTGTTTGTTCATAATGGATGATGTGTGGGAAGTGAAGAGGGAGGATTGGGTGGGATTGAGAGATTTGTTAGGAGGCGTTTCCAAAGGAAGTAAAGTCATCGTGACTTCGCGAAATGAATTTATTGCCAAAATCATGGGCACTGTCCCTCCGCTTAATTTGGCCAACCTTTCACGGGAGGATTCTTTAACATTGTTCGTGAATTATGCATTCGATCGAGGGCAAGAGAAGAATCACCCGGACCTCATAGTAATCGGCAAGGAAATCGTGAGCAAGTGCGGGGGAAATCCTCTGGCGGTAAAGGCTTTGGGAAGCTTGTTGTATTCAAAAAGTAACCGGAGCGACTGGGAAAATGTAAGAGATAGTGAGATCTGGAAACTACAAACTGGTATTTTACCTTCACTAAGAATAAGTTACGATCTAATGCCGTCTCACTTGAAACGATGTTTCGCTTACTGCTCGATATTCCCGAAGAACCACGAGTTCGTCAACCTTGATATGATCCAACAATGGATATCGAATGGGTTTATCCAATCCAGCGGAAATAAGCAGGAGCCGGAAGAGATTGGACGGCAGTACTTGGAGGAGCTGCTGTCGAGATCCTTCTTCGATGTTGTCGACGAAGAGTATCCGTTTTTGGGCTTCCGAATGCACGACCTTATTCACGAGCTTGCCATGTCGGTGGCACAAACCGAATCGTGCAACATGAAAGTGTGGGCGCAGGATATCTCCCCGACCACTCGGCATATATCATTTCCCGACCCATCTCCCCTATCAAAAGATGAAGTAACTGGCCACTTGAGCAAACTCAGCCGCGTTCGTACCATCATCTTGTTGGAGGAGGATTCCTCTGGGGAGTTCTTCCTGGAGACGTGCATTTCGCGATTCAAGCACTTGCGAGTGCTATGGCTAGAGGGCTCTAGCTTTGACGAGCTGCCTAGTTCCATTGGCGGTCTAAAGTATTTGAGGCTTCTTGATTTAAGCGGCAACGATAATATCAAGAAACTCCCCAAATCGGTCCGCGAGCTTCGCAATCTGCAGTGCTTAAATCTTTTGAGCTGCGCGGAACTCGAGGAATTGCCTGCAGACATCAAGAATATGATCAGTCTCCGCGTTTTGGGGATAACCACGAAACAGCAGCGTCTCCCGGAGGGTGGAATAGGATGCCTGACCTCTCTGCGGTGGCTACTCATTTCAGGGTGCGAGAATTTGGAGGCCTTGTTCGATGATATCCAATCTCTCACGTCGCTCCGTAAGTTGCTCATTGGAGGTTGTCCGAAGCTGGCCTCCTTACCAAAAGGCATCAAGAATCTGACGGCATTGGAGGATCTCTTGATTGCCGAGTGCGAGAGCTTGAGGCTGCCAGAAGGCGAAAGCAACGAGCCCCGCTCCATGTCGGGGCTTCAATCCATCGTACTCGACGAATTGCCGCAAATAGATACTATCCCCGGGTGGCTCGGAGGTTCTGCAAGTACACTGCAGAGGATAATAATTGAGGATTGCGGGAACTTGAGGGTATTGCCCGAGTGGCTGCAAAATTGTTCTTCCCTGAGAACACTGGTGATCGAGGACCGTCCTGGATTGTCCTCTTTACCAGATGGCGTTCGCCGCATTGCCACGTTGACAGAGCTGCGGATACGTAACTGCGGGGAATTGAGCAGTTCCGGAGAAGATGA
>JAGVVM010021211.1:0-15310 GCA_019149425.1 Psidium friedrichsthalianum | reverse complement strand
TTGGCAATATTTTTTTAATTTATTTTTTACTTATTTTTAATTATTTTATATTTATAATATTTATAATTATATAACTTTGTAAATATGATTTTTTTATTTCGAAACTTATTTTTATAGCATAATTATCAATAATTAATTAAAAATTTTACTAAGACATATATAATTAAATTAATTAGTATGTAAATAATTAATAAAAAAATATTTATAGGCTCCGTGTTGTAGCATTTTTTAATTTCATATTTTTATGAATGTTTTTAATTATTTTATATTTATAAAACTTGTATTTATATAACTTTGTAAATATAATTTTTTTTATTTTGAAGCATATTTTTATAGTATAAGTATCAATAATTAATTGAATTAATTGCATTATCTTAATAAATTTCAAATGAGTAAGTAGTGAGCCTTTATTAGATAAAAAGAAATCGTGGAAGAATAAATTGAAAAGTACTATAAAGGTTCTAAACCATGTGAGATAGCCGACATTCACGTCAAAATTTTTAGCTAAAATTGATCGAATAGACTCAATTGACACAAATTTAAAAGGTTTATGACTAAATTGATCCAATTGAAAGGAATCATATAATAGGTCTAGGACTTTTTTGGTAATTTTTTTCTCAAGAATTAATTAGATTGTAATTTTTTTTGGGGTCTAAAGATTGTAATTTAGAAATTGCTAGATTGTTCCTTGTGGAAACGCATTTCGGTACTAACTTCTCCACGGGAGCGAGTTTTTCTTTCCCACTTCGTACTCTGAAACGGTCCGACAGACACGTCAGTTCAAGACAATTACTTGGTCGGACACATTGAACGTTTAAGACCTTGAAAGAAAGCACATAAAGTAGGAGACGAAAGTCGAATTTGCCCTTTAAGTGATACTGGACGAGAGTTCACATTGCTCATCTTGGGATTCCGGGCAAGTTTTTCAAATCAACCCTTTTCTGACTTTCCCTTCTTTCTTTTCCCTGATACAACGTGGAGCCGACGCTTCCTAGCCGAAGTTTCGCGCGGATGAAGTAGCCCATTACTTTACAACTATATTAATTTGTGTTCTGTGACATGCCCTTATTATGCATGAAGAACCCGTGACAAGATCTTTGTGAATCAATATGCCATGGTGGTGAGAATTGCCAAAAAAGAAAAAAAAGAAATCGTCCCATTTTTGTCAATTTAGAGTTTTTATTTTAATTTAGGATTTTTTTAAAAAAATATTTATCAAAATAGGGTTAAAAAAATATTTACCACTTTGAGGCTTAGGCGACACTATGAATGCCCCACGGGCCCTGCACGGCAGTCCAAATGCTACGCGGGCTCGAATGACATTCAAAGTGCCGCCTGAGGCTCAGCGCGGCACTCCAAGTGCCCAAAACTCTTGGTGACACACTTAATATATTAATTGATTAATTGCATGGCAATTAGACACTCTTTTCTTGATAAAATAAGGAACTTATTCACAATACGTGCGAACATATGATTTCTTCACACCTCAATAATCATTTCACACACAAATTTCATCTTAATAAAAGGTGCCCTGCGATGGTAGACAAATAAATGAATGAATGAATAAAATTCTTATTTCTTTCTCCATCTTACCATCTCAATTTGGTCGTTCTTGTTTGCACATTCTAGTCTGACTTTGAGAAAACCCATGTGTCTACTGCCTACGTGTCCACCACCACCGCCTTTTCCCTCTTCTTTCTCTCCAAACTGCACGTTGCCATCCCAACGTGCCACATGCTTTGCTTGACCTCCGCTTCCATAACACATTTTGATGGCATTTGACTGCCAGAAAAGCCATCATATGTCACATGCCTCACCAGGCGGGATTGGCACGATACGCGAACTGATGGATATGGGAAGTCGGTTAGAGAAAAATAATATTAAGCAGAGAGTTTTTACTGAAAATGACAAATTTGTAATTTTCATCATCATTATTATGTGTGTTCGAGGCTCCCGCTATATATTGAGACAGGGTGGGACCACTATGGAGATGGAGACTTCCCGGCCCTGCTCAATACTCTGCTCCTCCAGATCGTATAAGTTTGATTTTTATGTTCAATTCAAGAAAGTTCTGTTGAAATGGTTAAAGTGTTTTAGATTTCATGTTTACATTATACTCATAAAACTAAGTCGCTTTATATATTGAATGCTCCTTAAGCTAATGATTTTACATTGATTAATATCATGAAAAACCTTAAACCGATACACATATGACAAATTTATCTAAAATTATTTTTTTAACACAAGAAAATATCAAACCGGTACGTCTGCGATAAATTTATCTCAAACTATTTTTTTTACCACCAAAAATTATAAATTGGTATATCCGTGATACATTTATCCTAAACTAATTTTTTTACCACAAAAATCCCCCAAACTGATACACCTGTGATAAATTTACCCTCCGTTAATTGAGTTAATATCATGAAAAATCTTAAATTAATACACATTTGATAAACAGATAGTAAAAAAATCCAAACTAATACACCTGTGAACTGTCACCTGCCATCCAATTCAATAATTTGACGGTTAGATTTAATGCAAATTAACAAAGGGTAAATTCTCATAGGTATACCAGTCTGCGGGTACACTTGTAATAAATTTACTCAAAACTATTTTTTCGACCACAAAAAATCTCAAATTTACCCAGAACTAGTGAACCTGTGACAGCTTTACCCTCCGTTAGTTTTTGTTAAATTTAATCATTAAATTGTTGAGTTTGATGACATGTGGCAGTTCACAGGTGTATCATTTTAGGGTTTTTACCCTTTGTTTGACACATATGTATTAATTTAAGATTTTTTGTGTTATTAGCCAAATTTAACCGAGTGTAAATTTGGTATAGGTATATCAGTTTATGATTTTTTTATGGTAAACAAATTAATTTTGGATAAATTTGTCACAAATGTACCAATTTAGGGATTTTGACGGTCAGAAAATAATTTGAAGTAAATTTGTCATAGATATACTAGTTTGAAGTTTTTCATGATTTGAAAAAAAAGTTTGAAGTAAATTTGTCATAGGTGTATCAGTTTAGGGTTGTTGACACTTGAATTTTAATTATGTTTTTTAGAAAATTTATAGAAAATTAATAAAAATTTATAAAATTGCAAGATTAACTTTATAAGTTGTGGCCAAACATAAGGAACCAATTTGGAACAAAAAATAATTTTTTTATTTTTTGTATTTTTTAATATTTTTCATATATTAGGAAAAAATATCTAATATTTTTATTTTAAATCCCCTTTCATGTTGATCCATTTAAATTTGAAAAATACAATTTGCGATTGTGATTTCTTTCACAAACGTAATTCCAAATCGGGCTTCAAAAATGCAATTTGAGTCATTTTATTATAATTTTTCACTTTTTAAGGGTTGTGACATCTCCCTCTAATATTCAAATTTATCTTGGCCCAATTGTACTCAGAATTACCCAATTTTGATAAGAGGGCTTAATTGAATTTTTATGTTTCAATTTAGCCTCCAAATCACCAAAAATGAAATTAAACCTTTTTTAGGGGTACCCATGAAAATCAAAACCTACCACCCTATATTTTTCAGTATTCTAAATCCATTGTTGGGGGTATTTTGGTCCCTTTTTGTCGTTTAGACTTTGGAATGCTCAAAATTCAATTTTGGATCAAAACTAAAATTTGGGAATTGTGTACAATTTGAAGTGAATTTTTTTTTTTCACAAAAACCTCGTTTTCAAAGGTAATCCATGTTGGGAAAGACAAGTTTAGGCTCAAGTTTGTGAAAAATCGCCAATTACTAGGTCAATTTAGGTCATCTTCATTCGGTCGGGTCGTTGGGTCGGACAAGATCTGACCCACGACCCCATGCTATTCATTCTCCATCACCAGAGTACACAGAACACACGCGAGAGGAGGGAGAGAGGGCCGGCAGGCGTCCTTCCTTTGAGATATACAAAGGAAATAAAAACGATTACAAGGAATAGTCCGAGTACGAGGATCGTTCTCGAACAATGTGAGCAAAAACGACAAAAGGAGGTGTGTCACAAAAAGGAGCAGGAGCCATTCAGAGAAGGAGAGAACCATTTTCGAGCAAAAGAGAAACTGAGAGCTTCGAGGAGTTGGTTAGAGCATTCGGCCCAAAATCGAAGCTCATTGATCGTCCTTCAAACTCCCTGACGACCCAAGGAAGCTCCCCAACCTATTGGCGCAGCTCCACGACCCCGAAACAATAAGTACCATGGTTGAGCTTCAAGCTTGACTTCAATGGCAACTCTCCATTCTGAGCATTTTCCTTGAAAATCCTTCGTTCATTCTCATTTTGAGTTGGTTCTAAGCTCATTTCCATGGTTGTTTTGCATTGATATGTTAGAGTTTTCCTAATATGGGCTCGCCTTAATTGAAATTGTAATTGACCGTTTTACGGTATTAATTTACATTTACGGAATTAGCTTAATAAAGAATGGATTTAAAGTTTCTTAATGGACCGAATATGGGCTTAGCTAGTGTAGGCCGAGTCCGGCCCGGCCTGTGATGAGAGGGCCCAGCAGAGATTTCTATAAATGGCTAGAACCCCCATTAACCCTAATTCCCTTTTGCCATTTTCTACTTAAGAAAGAGAGAGTGTGAAGAGGAGGCGGTCTCATTGACGCCAGGCATCCTGAGGGACATAAAAGGGGAAGCGTTCTAAGCCTGACTTGCCAAAGTTTCAGAATCCGAGCTCGTGTCGTTGATCTTCCTCGCCGTACGACCATGAATGCAAAATTAGGTATGTAAGCCCAATTTCTTGGCTATTTTGTTGCTAGAATCCGACTATAGCGATCCCAGGGAATCGTAGGTGACGACGGACGGCCGATCTGACGGCCAACAGCTAGTATTAGAGCCACCGTAGTTCGGGTTTAGTACATTCTGATTTTGCTTGATTTCGTGAAATTTGGTATGGTAAAATTGGATTTTGATTGCATGGTTAGATTGTGCTCATAAATACGAGCGTTTTGAGGGGTGGCACGTCGGCGTAGGCCATCGTGAGCTGCCGCACACATCCTATGCGCCACTATAGCATCGTGGGACGCGCGGCCACACGCACTCCCTCAAGTGCGTGCAAAGCGATGCCAAGGCGGGACACGTTTCGCGCCTTGGTAAGTTGGGCAGCACCTCTAACGTCAGCGAGCACCGCCTTTGACCGGGTCACCTGACCCGTTGATCGGGTCAACCCGACCGTTGACTGTTAACAACCGTTACTGTTGATCGTTGACCATTAATGGTCAATGATTAAGTTGACAGTGGCGCCGCACGTGCAAGGCACGTGCTCATGCACCGACCTTCTGGCAGCGCGTAAGGACGCGTGTGACGTTCATTTTGGGTGATTTTTTCACCATTGTGCTAAATTCTCTATTTTGTGATATATTCATTTTAATTTTTTGAGCCTCTTAAAGTCTTAAAAAATGCGAAAAACCCTTGTACAAGTATATTAATTAGGGGTAATTTTGTCATTTTTGTTTTATTTAATTATTTCCATACGATTTTTGGTAATAATAAGGTTGGCTCACTTATTGAATATCACATAAGGAATATGTAGAGCGTTAATTGAGCACTGACACATGTGAAACCCACAAATGCATGAAACAATGTTATTGATACTGATTGTGATTTTAATGATAGTTGCCCATGTCATCAAGTTTAAAATAACATCATATGATGAATGTGAGGTACAAAGTCATATCTCTAGTGTGTGAGAGTTTCAAAGATTCGATTGAGTTGTGACCACCAAAGTAGCACACTTAGTTGAATTTGAGAAATATCGATCTCGCATTGTAGTGAGATGTCTCCTGTTCTGATGCATGATCATACTCCCAAAGGAGGTGATTGTGCGTTAGTCCATTACCATAAAGGTTCTAAATAATTCGAATTTCAAGAAATGGAAGGAGGATTTTCTGTTTATAATGGAACTGGCTGATGTTGATGTTGCTCTCTATGAGGACAAGCCTGCTGACCTCGAGACCAGCACGGTGCCTGAGAAAGCGCGTTTTGCCGCTTGGGAAAAGTGTAACAAGATCTGCTTGCTGTCAATGAAGCGATCCATACAGGAACATTTAAAGAGCAGCCTGCCAACTGACTACACCGCCAAAGAGATAGTAGAAGCCCTGGAAGCAAGGTACCAAGTATCGTCAAATGCTGAGGTTGAGACACTTGTCCAGGTACTTTTTAGTATGAAGTATACAGGTGTAGGAGATGTTAGGTACTATATCATGAGAATGCTGGATTTACGGACAAAACTGAAAGTCTTAAGTGTAGTAATCCCTAATACCGTGATGGTACATCAAGTCTTGAACACCCTTCCTCCTGAGTTTGGGATGATCAAGACTAGTTTCAATACACAGGATGAAACCTGGTCTGTAAATAATTTGATATTCAAGGTAGTGGCAGAAGAAGAGAAATTGAAGAAGGATGGAGGACACTATGCCCTAGTTGCTTCCAGTTTTAGTAATAGGAAAGGCAAGGGACTTAAACCTCGTGCTCATAAAGGTACTCGCCCCACCACTGGTCCATCTGATAACTTGGGTCGAAAGAAGGCATCTTTTAAGAAGGATAGTGACCGCTGTTTCTTCTGTAAGAAAAGGAGTTACATGAAGAAGGACTGCACTCAATATAAGAATTGGTTATCTAAACATGAGCATACAAGTAATGATTCTTTGGCACTGGCTTGTGAATCCAATCTATCTGAAGTCCCATCCAGTTCTTGATGGCTAGATAGCAGTGCGACTAATCATGTTGCATTCACCATACAGGAGTTCATAAATCAAAGGAAGCTAAATCAGGATGAATAGAAGCTTATAATGGGAGATAACAATAAAGCTGACGTTGAGTTCGTGGGAGATGTCATTTTGATCCTAGAATCTGGACTTCATTTGATGTTGAGAAACACTTTATATGTACCTTCATTTAGATGGAACTTAGTTTCTGTATTATGTTTGGACATATGTGATTACTCTTTTGAAATAAAGAATAGTATGGTTTCTATGTTCTATAATTCAAATAAAGTTGGGTGCTGCATCATGTCCAATGGATTGTACAGATTGTGTTTGACTCCCAACGACATATATGTAACTTGTACAGCCGAAAAAGGTGTCTCCAAAATGACTCTACCTAAAAAATAGTCTTACACATTGTGATATAAACGTCTTGGTCACATTTCTAGGAAAAGAGTGAAAAGGTTTATAAAGACCAATATTTCACCTACTCTTAAGGATGACTTGAAAACTTGTGTAGACTGTTGTAGAGGCAAGATGACCAAAATAAAGAAAAAGTCTGCAGTCTGAACTTCTGACCTATTGGAGGTCGTACACACTAACATAAGTAGACCCTACACTCTCACATTATGCAGAAATTATTATTTTATCACATTTATTGATGTTTGTTCCCGATATGATTATCCGTACTTGATTAAAGAAAAGCCTGAGCCTCTTGATAAAATCAAGATATTTCGGACTGAAGTCGAGAAACAGTTGGAAAAGTCATTAAGGTTGTCAGATCTGACCGTGGTGGTGAGTATTATGGCAGACATGGCAATGCTAGACAACTTAAAGGGCCATTTGCCAAATACTTAGAGGATTCTGGGATAGTAGCTTAATTTACTATGCTTGGGAGTCTTGAACAGAATGGTATGGTCGAAAGGCGCAATCGCACCTTAATGGATATGATGATGAGTATGATAAGTAGGACTAACCTACCTAAATTCATATGGGGTGAAGCTTTGAAGATAGCCCTTTATGTATTTGTTGACACTTGATTTTTGACCAATTTTATTTTTAAAATTTTTTAGAAAATCCATAAAGAATCAATTTTGAGCAAAAAATAATTTTCCATATTTTTCATATTTTTATGCATTGTATTTTTAAAAATTCATAAAAAATGAGAAAATTGAAAAATCAACTTTGGGAACCTCGGCCTAGCCTAGGGAACTAATTTTGAGCAAAAAATAATTTTCCATATTTTTTATATTTCTCTACATTTTATTTTCAAAAATTCATAAAAATAAAAAAAATGAGAAAATTAAAAAATAACTTTGGGGACCTCGGTCTAGCCTAAGGGACCAATTTTGAGCAAAAAATAATTTTCCATATTTTTCATATTTCTCTGCATTTTATTTTTAGAAATTCATAAAAAATCAATAAAAAATAAGAAAATTGAAAAATCAACTTTGGGGACCTTGACCTAGCCTAGGGAATCAATTTTAAGCAAAAAATAATTTTTCATATTTTCAGTATTTTTCTGCATTCTTTTTTAAAAATTCATAAAAAAAATCAATAAAAAATTAAAAAATTGCAAAATCAACTTTGGGGACCTTGGCCTAGCCTAGGGAATCAATTTTGAGCAAAAAATAATTTTCCCTATTTTTGCATTTTTAATATTTGTCAGAAATTAGGAATATAGTGAAAAATTAATAAAAAAAATAGCATTGATGCCAAAAAATACAAAAAAAGTCATTATTTTTATTTTATTTTATCTTTATTTTGGCTGAATAAATTTTGAAAAATTCAATCTGGAATTGAGGGTTTCTTTAATAATTTCATTTTTAGATAATTTAAAAAATTTTTAGAAATTCCATTTTAGCTCTGTAATTTTCCAATTTTGCATTTTAGAGTCGTGTCATCCTTCTCTATTTTTCAAAATTAAAATCTTGTCCAAAAGCCCACAGAATTGTTCAATTTCGCTAGAAAGGATCGGAATGCAATTTTTTATTTTTCAAATTAGTCTCTAAAAATATTTAAAATGCAATTAAGAATTTTCTAGGGGCTAAATTGAAAATCAAGGCACGTCACCCCCTCACCCCCTAGTTTTGGACCTTCTGAATCCACTGGTCATGTAATTTTTTGCAAAAAAGGTCATCTAAAGTTTGGATTTTGCAAAATGGGTCCTCGGGTCAAACTTAAAATTTGGGGCTTTCATGCAAATTCTTTGAAAATCTTAGGAGAAAGACCATTTCTTAGTAGAAATCATCCCTCCAAATCCAATTTTGACATCAATTCTGGGAAATTTTTGCTAAATTAGGGCCAATTTTCATTTTTTAGTCAAATGGGTCGATCAGGTCGAGTTGACCCGACCTGGTCAACCCATGGACCCGAGAAACCAGAACCAATTCTGGTTTCCCTCTCTCATCCTCCGCGCGCAAATGGAAAACACCTGGGTTGACTCTGGAATGGACAATTGCTCACCTGAGCTCCGGTGAGTCGACTGGAATTTGCCTGACAACGACGTGCCAAATGGTGCGTGGATTCATCACCGGACACGTAAGCAACGGCCGGCGAAACGCCCGCCCACACACCAGACTTTTAAAAAGAAAAATTTGGTGCGAATTTGCCGGTGCAAATCGAAAGAAATCATAACAAATTGAGATTTGGGTTTTGCGTATAAAAGAGGGGATTTGCTAGCTCTAAAGGTGACGACAGAGAGAGATTAAGGGGAGAGAGAGAGAGCTGAGAGAGGGCATTTTTGAAGCTCGGGGAAGTCGATTGTGATTGAAGAATTTGGGGCAATTGAGAGCAGGTCGAGGCGCGAAACTGCTTCGGGAAGATTGCTCAAGTCCATCCGAGCCGACCCGTACCAGTTTCAGAGCCCCCCCCCCCCCCCCCCCCCCAAGGCTGAAAAAAGGTGGGTTGCAAGTTCAAGTTTAATTCTGCGCTCTAATGGCGGATTCCTAATCCGACCATAATTCTTGCGCTTCTTTTGTGCTTTTTACTCCCACACATCACTAAGCACGTTTACGTTTCATTTCTGTATCAATTACGCATGAGGATTTTCATTCAAAGCCTCCAACATTCGTCTGACTATCACGACTTGGCCAGCTTAATCTGGCAATCTAGAGCTCAATCAGAACCCGAGGTAAGTGTCCTAGACACCCTGAGATGTCCCTTTGTGAAGTAATTTAATGGTTATGATCGGATTCGCTTGATTGGATTTGCCATGGATGCAACTGCGTGAGCTTCGAATAGGAGACTTTCACCGTTAGATGTTTTTGGGGTTGGGATATATGATTTCGCATACTCGTACGAATTGATTCTAGTAGGTTTTAGTCAAATCGGTGATGGTTCTACCGTTAGATGTTGTCGGAGATTTCCCGGCCGTTCATTCTGTTCGTACGTGAGGAAGAAGATGAAGTCCAGTCAGCTCTTGCTGACTCGGTCAAACCCCACGTGGCGCTGATGTGGCACTACACGTCGGAAGCCACGTGCCATTGACCGTTCTAACCTTTCTTTGTTAAATATCCGCTTCGATCGGACGGCCGGAGTTAAGCCGCGTGTCGATATCTTGGAATTTTGAGGATTAAAATTTCTAGTTCAAATTTTATAATCATTTTCAGATATAAAAATAATGAACGGTCATGATTTAGTCTTTAGGTTAGGTCTCAGCCGTAGGATTAGTATGGAGAATGAGCGGTCAAGATATGATCAAAGGTAGATCCGACAGTGAGGTTTATTGTGCTGATCCAAGGGTTGTGGCCTAGCCACATAGGTCATTCTTAGCCATAGGATTAGAATAGGCGGGCATTTAGGAAATGAAAATAAAAACCGAATAAAAAATTCAAATAATTCAAAAGATATACCCGAGCAGCGTCGTTTTTCTTTGGGCCTTGGGTCGAGCTTAGGTTAGTGGGCTGGGTCGGGCTGACCCGATCCGTACAATGAATAATAAAATAAAAAATAATAATAAATTTCAGAAAATTAACCAAAAAAATAATAAAAGAGGAAAATCAATAAAAGGAGCACGGCGTCGTTTTGGTCTAGGGTTTTAGCTTAGGTTCGGGTCATCAGGC
Source organism: Psidium friedrichsthalianum (assembly GCA_019149425.1). NCBI lineage: Eukaryota > Viridiplantae > Streptophyta > Magnoliopsida > Myrtales > Myrtaceae > Psidium > Psidium friedrichsthalianum. The sequence goes on along the minus strand of JAGVVM010021211.1, from coordinate 4,525 downwards.
CAGGTCAACCCGACCCGGTCCAGGGAATTAAATAAAAATAAAAAAAATAAAACAAAAATGAAATAAAAAAATGACAGAAAAATAGCAATATATATAAATCGAAAAAATCAGGGAAAATCACAAAAAATTTTAGAAAAATCTCAAAAATGTCAAAAAAATCAGAAATTGTAGGAAAATATTGTAAAAATAAAATAATAATAATAAAATAATAAAATAAAAAATTCATAAAAATAATACAAGTTTCAAAAAATCTTAAATCAGGAAAATTCAGAAATGCAGGGATAATTAAAAAAATAAAAATAAAAATAAATTCTAAAATAATAAAAAAAATCTCAAAAAATGTCCCAAAAATAGAAAAGTCCTTAGAAAATCATAAAAAAAAATTCGAAAAAATTCAGAAAAATTTGAAAAAATTCAAAAAAATTTTAAAAAAATTGTGAAAATTAAGGAAAAACCATACCCAATTGGTTTAACCTATTTTCACCTCCTGAGCCTTGGAAAATTATCATTTTGCCCTTCTGTCCAGCTTGATCCAAATTTTTCCAAACCCTCCTCTCTAACCTAGTTGGCGTCTTTCCTTGGTTTCTAGGATCCTTTTTGGCTGGTTTTGACTTGATGTGATGTGATTCTTTCATTCATTGACTACGCAATTATTTTTCATGATTGTGATTGATAGGCTAGTTTTCCTACTTGTATGAACCCCTACGATCTAGGACTTACCTCAAGACACCTGCATGAATTTCTTAGGATGAAAAATCACTCAACTCAGGTACCGAAAGGGCGTCAATAGCGATATTGACGTAACTATATCCCTGAACCCAAAATCTCTGGTTTTCGTAGAATCGAGCAATCCCTCCCAATTGCTCGATAGGGTTTTCAGTTATGCCCTCTATGAAATGATTGGTGGTGACTCCTTTTGCATGTACACTGACGCACATGTCGCCCGACCACACTAAATCTATCTCGATTTAAAAATTCCCTGACGCGATTTGGTATGGGGCAGGGAGGACCCGAGCTAAGCCTAGATATCAAAATGGGTCTAGCAATCCATTAACCCCCTCGAGGATCCAGAAACCTCGGGAGGGTCGCGACAGTATTGAATCGAGTTCCCACTAAGGCCGCTCCACTAACTCTTTTTGAGTTGTAGACTAGATGTAAAACCCAGCCTAATTCATCTAAGAGTCTAGGGTTGTCCTGCAGAGGTGAAGCTCTATAACCCAATCTTAAATAAATTGGATCCTAAGACCACAAAGTGTTAGTTCGTATCCTATCCAGACCATTCCAAGGGATACAGATTTTACAATCCTAATAGAGGCCTTAAGATTGTGGAATCACAAACAGCGAAGTTTCTAGAATACGACGTGGCCGAAAAAGGTACCTGTTCAGAAACTATTGAAAGTGAAAGTATGACGGGTAATACTGTATCATTTTCTCTCCCAATACAAACTGTTATGGAGCCTCCCATATCGGTGACTGTGCCTGTTAAGTTTCAGGATCCTATGGTTGAAATTGTTCCTGATGAAGTAAATCAAGCCCCATAGCCGCAGGATCAAGCTGAGAGAGTTCCGCTAAGGAGGTCTGTTAGGCAAAGACGATCAGCAATCCCACCGGACTTTATAGTCTATTTGGGAGAACATGACTATGACATAGGCTACGTAGTTGATCTAGTTACCTATAAGGATGTTGTTTCCTGTGCACAATCAGACCTGTGGTTGAATGCGATGAAAGATGAGATGCAATCTATGAGATATAATGGTGTCTGGGAGCTTGTCAAGTTGCCTGCAGGTCATAGGACAATCACTGCAAATGGGTGTATAAGACGAAAAGGACTCCAAAGGAAAGGTAGAAAAGTTTAAGACCAGACTAGTGGTTAAAGGTTTCACTCAAAGAGAAGGAGTGGATTATGAATCAATCTTCTCTCAAATTTATCTAAGGATTCTTTCAGAGTGATCATGGCTTTAGTGGCTCATTTTGACATGGAGTTACACCAAATGGATGTCAAGACTACCTTTCTAAATGGAGATATCGAAGAAGAAGTCTATATGACTCAATCTGAAAGGTTTGAAATTGATGATTCGAGTGACTTTGTATGCAGACTGAAGAAATCAATCTATGGCCTCAAGCAAGCATCCAGGCAATGGTATTTCAAGTTTCATAGCGTTGTTACTTCATTTGGTTTCGTTGAAAATAAAGTAGATCCGTGTATATACTGCAAGGTCAGTGGGAGAAAATACAATTTTCTTGTTCTCTATGTGGACGACAACCTGCTGGCGAGCAGTGATATCGATCTATTGCATGAGACGAAGCAGATGCTGTCAGAGAACTTTGACATGAAGGATCTTGGTGAAGCGTCTTTTGTCCTTGGCATTAAAATCCATAGAGATTGTTCATGCCGTGTTTTGGGTTATCTCAGAAAGTATATATTGATTGTATCTTGGAGAGATTTAACATGCAGGACTGTAAGCCAGGTATTGCTCCTGTCTGTAAAGGTGATAAGTTAAATCTTTCGTGGTGTCCTTAGACAGAGATAGAGAAATCCGAAATGAACAATGTGCCTTACGCCAGTGCACTTGGGAGCATTATGTATGCTCAAATATGTACGAGGACAGATATTGCTTTTGCAACAGGACTTCTGGACAGATACTAGTCAAACCCATGACATAATCATTGGGTTGCTGCCAAGCAAGTCTTGAGATACTTAAAGAGAACAAGGGAATACATGATAACTCACAAGTATGTTCAGAACCTGCAGCTTGTTGGATACTCAAATTCGGATTTTGCGGGGTGTCAGGACGACAAAAAGTTAACAACAGACTACATATTCATGTTGGTAGGAGGTGTAATGTCATGGAAAAGTGAGAAACAGAAATCCACATCCTCCTCTACCATGCAAGCGGAGTTCATAGCATGCTTTTCAGCTGCTACTTAGGCAATTTGGCTCCGGAACCTCGTTAGGGAGTTGACCGTATTTGATTTTGTTGATAGACCCATACAACTATATTGTGACAATAACTCCGCGGTGTTGTTTATTAACAACAACAGAGGTCTCAAGGGGTCTAAACATATAGAGGTCAAATTTCTAACCATAAAGGAATCCGTGCAGAAAGGTGACGTTGCACTAGAGTATATTTCTATAGATGATATGATTGCAGACCCACTAACTAAAGGTCTTCGCCCTTATATTTTTGAACGACACGTCGCTAACATGGACTTAATGGTATCATTAGATGCTGTGATTTAGTGGGAGACATCTTTTTAGTTTGCTCTAATAAAGTTTATATCTGTTTTGTTACCTTTGTAACATAATGATATGTATTGAAGTGCTTATAACACTATTAATGTTAAATACATATTCTTATAAATCTTGAGATATGTGTAAGTCTTGAGTAATGACTATGGGCATTTGGTTATTAGCCGTGTTTATATGTCTTGTTACACATAAAGCAAAGTTAACTATAAAGGAGATATATACAGGTTCATTAGAACCATATGAATATTCTCTAGTGGTACATCAAGTTCCATGTTGCATAAGAAGAGAAAATGGTGTCCGACAAAGTGGATAACACATAATTTATATCTCCCTTTGAGGTGTTATCCAATTGCCACACTACCATATTAAATTCATATCAGTAAAGTTGAGGACATTTGTGACCATAGATGGCTCTTTGTCTGCTGACGCAGTTACTGGCATAATCCAGTGTTCAAGACTTTATGGGATCGGATTGGCCATTAAGAATAATCCTTAAACCAATATAAAAGCGCGCACTACAGTACAATTTCAATTAATACTCGCCAAAGTGAGAGAATGTTAGAGTTTTCCTAATGTGGGCTCACCTTAATTGAAATTGTAATTGATTGTTTTACGGTATTAATTTACCATTTACAGAATTGATTTAATAAAGAGTTGATTTAAAGTTTCTTAATGGGTCGAATATGGGTCTGGCTAGTATGAGTCGAGTTCGGCCCAGCCTGTGATGAGAGGGCGGAGTCGAGATTTCTATAAATGGCTAGGACCCCCCCTTAACGCCGATTCCCTTTTGCCATTTTCTACTCTTCATCTTCTTCATAAAGCTTAAGAAAGAGAGAGAGCCAAGAGGAGGCGGTCTCATCGATGCCAGGCATCTCGAGGGCTATAAAGGGGAAGTGTTCTAAGCCCGACTCGCCAAAGTTTCAGAATCCCAGCTCGTGTCGTCGATCTTCCTCGCCGTACGACCATGGATGCAAAATCAGGTATACAAGCCCAATTTCTTGGCTATTTAGTTGCTAGAATCCGACTACAGCGATCCTAGGGAGTCCTAGATGATGACAGACGACCGATCTGACTGCCAACATGATACTATCCGAAAACTCGCATTTGTACCCCACCGACCTCAAAACTCTCTCAGCTGTTTTGAGCTCGCGAGCTCGTTTCACGCGAAACCGAGTACTAAGAATGTGCAGGAAAGTCTTCTCACACCCCTTAGATGCTATTTGATGCTTAACATGGCTTGTTTAGCGTAGAGATCGCTAGTCCTTTGGTTCACCA
>JAGVVM010021210.1:0-12911 GCA_019149425.1 Psidium friedrichsthalianum | reverse complement strand
AAACCCAAATCTAGTATTTTAACACGGCATAGATTTCTAATCCTCTATTTTTAAGTTATACATTCTCATGGTTGAGAATATCTCTCAAATTTGAGCTCATGAAAGAAATAAGATTCAAGCAAAAATTTCAAATCCAAATATTACTACCAAACAAGGAAGAAATTATTGAACCAAATGAAGGCGTTTTTTCGGTTATGAACCACGAAGATTTAACACACCAATCTCCTTGGTTTCCTTGGACAGCAAAACTTTCTTCCTCAATCCTCAACCATGCATGATAATTTACTGCAACATGCAAACACACTAGATATGCTACTATTCCCAGCAAACTACTTAGGTACATATCATTATGTATCTAGCGGCATATTTTCTTGTTTGCCAGAGCTTGCCTCACCCCTTTGACAACCTTTTGCCATTTTCTTGGAGTAAGCAAAAACCACCTACTCTTCTCGCCAATGATCAAGTTCTGCACAACACCAACCAAAAACCCAACTCCAATGCCAGCCAACGTGATTTTCCAATCCAATTAAAATGGGGACCTTCTTCATTATCTACATCTAAAGATGGTGGTGATGCTGGAGCGCTATCACCATTTGTGCATTTATTTAGTAGAGGACTTCCACACAAACCCTCATTCATCGCAAAGGAACCGCTCCCGAATGTGTTGAACTACTTGTGTTTCCAAGTGGTATTGGTCCTGACAGCTGATTGTGAGAGACATGAAAACCGCAAGAAATGTGAGGCTAGCTAGTTGTTGAGGAATCTCTCCCTTGAGAGTGGTTTAGGGAAAGATCCAGCGAGTCGAGCACTGTCGGGTATGCCAGGAAAGAGGGAATGCTACTTATTGAGGAAGTTGTTTGAAAGGTTGCGTATACGAAGAGACTTCAGATCTCAAATAAGTTTAGGAATGAAACCTTCAAACTTGTTACTGGAGAGGTCAATTGCCACAGGATAACTAGAATCTTTGCATATTCTCCTTTCCGTGTCCTTATTCATCATATCGACACATAAGTTATCATACTGCTGCTGACTAAAGTAAAAGACAGATCAAGCCATTGATAAAAATCCATATATGCCAACTTATCTTGATCAACGGTAACCTTCATGTGGCGCGGGTAACTGTGTAATAACTTGGAGGAAGTTTACCATTGAAGTTGTTGTTGGAAAGGTCCGGGATCTACAAACTGGTGAAGTTAAGCTAGCTTAGGATGACCTCTATGGACCGAAAGAACTCATTGGACTGCAAGCCCATAACTTTTAGGTAGGCTAATTCCGATAGCCAAAATGGGAATGTATCATTAATTTGGTTGCCACCGATTCAAATGCTACGGTATTCCACAATTTCCTAAAGATCTTAGAACAATGCAACTGGTCGATTTTCTCCGAGGTCGATCATCTTCAATGCACAACCATCGGAATAAACGTGACCATTGACTTTATTTCTCCGCAAGGTTCAAATAAATCAAAGGAGCAATACTACCCAAACAAGAGTAAGTGTGCCATTCAGAGAATCGTTGGACAAATCGAGCACAGCAAGAGAGCTCACTTCACAATGAATGTTGGAACTTCCCTAAATATGAAATTATTGGGATGTTGTATAGCCAGACAGAGGGAACCTAGGACAAGGGGATTGTTTCTAGCAAGTTAGAACTAACGTCAAGATCTCCAAGTTCGGCAAAGTAAGATCGGTCTGGTTGTTTTCGAAGCCAGTTAAAAGATTGTGAGAAAGATCTATGTAACTGAAGATTCTTTGCTATTGTTTCCACCTCCAACTAGTTATGGTCCATCAATTCTGTTGTGTGGTAAGTCTAACTACTCCAATTCGCTTAAGTAGCCTATAAACTGTGGGAACTCGGTCAAGTTTGCATGAATCCAAGAGTGAGGAGGTAAGCTTCGATGAAGTGGCATTGACGAATGACTTGGTGAACGATATATTGTTGAAGGACAAGTCTAACATTCTCACGTTCTTGAGATTAAAATATATCATTCTCGCATCAAGAACACCATTGAGATTAAGCGACTGCAGGTGAAGCTCCTCAAGATACTTCAGATTCCACAACGCGCCCGGATTATCACCATGCAAGTCGTTGTGAGAAAGGTCGAGCACAGTCAACTGCTTCAGTTTCTCAAATGAAGATGGAAGTCCACCACCTAACCAATTACCTACCAAACACATTCACAAAAAGTACAGCAAATTTGGTTGCTCAGCTGCGCAATGTTTAAACTGGCTTTCAGTGCCTATTCAAAATTCAGATAACTCCATATCATAATCACGTGATCTTCCACATTGCTGACACAATAGTTTCAATCCGTAATAACCATTTTCACATAAGAAAAAGAATGACATGATAAAGGATTAAACCAAACAATGTTGTGCTAAACGAAATCACTTTAATGTTTGGTCAACCAACAGCTTATATAAGCTGAAAATTCTTAGACTGCCGGAAATCAAGTAAATCTCATCTGAAGTTACAAGAATCATGTCTGAATTCAGAATTACATCCCCATTCAGGGCGTCGACATTCTTAAACCTTCACAAACTAGACAACAAAATTCTACATCGCGAACAATTCTCACAAGTAAGTAGTACAATCAGAACTCAATAACCTCCTCAGCCCAAGAAGAGGGAACAGTTACTTCCAACATTGCCTCGCCCACAAACCTTTTATCAACGCGCATAAACAATAATTCAACGGAAGAGGTCGAGTGAAAACAACACGCAGCATTTTTCCAACATACTAAATTCGGCAGGAGAAAACAGACACCGTGATTCGAGAAGAGAACCCCCCTCGCATCAACTACATTAATGTCCCAATCAGATTGGCGAAAGCCATTCACAGATTGAGCTTGCTATCAACGAAACAGATCGAACGACGCGACAAATGACAAACTTTTAAACGATCAGGATAGAAACAGAGCAAAGCAACAGATTCGAACCCGAAATGAATGGAAGCAAATCCACGTGAATCAACCGAAAAAGGATCGACTAAGAGATGAGCCGACAACTGAGCAGTGCGATCTTTCAACTGAGAGAAGCTTTATAGCGGCTTACGCATACTGACCCGATTCTTTAGCTGTTTTTGGACTCGGGTCGCAGGCCTAAAGCTCAAGGCCCAATAAGATGCATTAGCTGGCGCAGCTAAGATTTTTCACTTTATTTTTGCAGGCAAGAGAGAGAAGAGAGAGAGAGAGAGAGATTTGTTTAAGAAACATGATTGGTCCAAGATTTGGTGATTGGGAATGAATGATTCAGACTTGAATAGTATAATTTCTTCTTGGAATGATTTAGACTTGATATCCACATTACTAAGAACCAATTAGATTTAAAAAGACTAACAATCCGATGATATCCATGTTACATCACAACATATTAGATTTAAAAAATACCGGTGTTGTATGGTGCACTAGAGACAACGCTGCTGAGGTCAGGGCCGGCATGTGATCACTGAATTCATCACACTCCAACCCCCACAAGCAGTAATCTCTATTCTACCCAATGGCAATCATGATTTCGAGCTTCAAATGAATGCAATGAGAACCAGCTCATTTGATTCCACGGCTCCTCTAGAGCCCTATCAAGGTCAATATCTCAATGACATGATACATTGGATTAGCAAAGCATGTGTTTACATCAGAAAATGATTAGCTTTTATTATCGACAAGTGATAAGTTTGATTCATTATCCAAGATACGGTTGATTTAAAACGTAATGATTTTCTGCAACATAAAGAGAAATTATCGATAGTATCATCGCCAATCCACATCGATTATTGAAAATTTGTCATTTGCAAATTTTGCTCGAGTATTAGAATTGAGAAAATTGTCCAAAAAGTTCTAAATCTATGGTACTTTTGTCAATTGGGTCCTAAAATTTTTAATTTTGCCAATTGAGTACTAAACCTTTTTACTTTTTACCAACTGAGTCAATTCGACCAGTTTTATTTTTCTTTTTCTGTTCAAAGGGATGAGGGGCCACCGATCACAGACAAAAGGCCAGTGACCTCTGCTGCTCCCATTGTGGGCGGCGAGGGCGTCACGAATCCTCGCTGTGGTCCATGATGCCCTTGCCCATGATGCCCTTGCTGACCCTTTGATCTTTACATAAAAAAATAAAAAAATCTAAAAAAATTAAAATATCATTAAAAATTATTCACGTCAACTGTTGTTATGCCACGATGGCTGATGTACACTCAGTTATTTCCGATCAAATTGGTTAGATAAACTTAATTGATAGAAGATGAAAATCTTTATGACTAAATTGCTAGTAAAATTAAAATATTTAGGATTTGAATTAACAAAAATATAATAGACTTAAGAGTTTTTGGATAATTTTTCCCGTTGAAATTACAAGACAAAGTGACACTTGTCAGATTTCAACCCCGGATGACGATTCAAGTACCAAATGATGGCTGATTGTCCTGATAACTTCCGCATGTGATCACGAAAGACGTGTAGCAGTATATTTAAATCTTCTCGTACTTTTTACCAGATATTGCTCGATGAAGTTTAATTATTTTGTGTTCATTGTTCTTTCTCGTAAAGTACTTTCCAGCACTTTACATTCTACGACTTGTTAATTTCCAGCCAAGAAATTTCTTGTCCAAGATCAAATACAAAAACCTCTCCTCACAAAAAAAAAAAATCGATCTATTTGGTGAAAGATATTCACTTTCTGAGTGAAACAGCATGGACGGGAACATCGAGATCCAAATGATCCCAGTATAAAGAGTTCACACTAATGAGGGCGACATGATTATGGTCTTTTATTCTTAATTTAATTTTTTGTGTTTGTTATTGAAGCATTTTATGTCATGGAAAAGCTAGAGGAGACTGGGAATAATTATTCAAAAAGTCTTAAACCTATTACACTTTCGTCAATTTACTTCTAAAACTTTTAATTTTACCAATTTAATTCTAAACCCTTTTCACATTTGAACAATTGAATCCATCCTGCCGATTTTTGGTGAAAATCGCTAATGTTGATACCATTGTTTGCCAACCCTGATGTAGATAATTTTTAATAACAATTTAATTTTTTTCAAATTTTTTTTTTTTTTTATTCTCTACCATAGTAAAGAAAAAGAGAAGAAAAAAATTAGAAAAATTAAAAAATTAAAAAAATTAAAAAAATTTCAAAAATTGTCCATATCAGCACCAATAACCGACCAGCATCCACATCAGTGATTTTTTATAATAATTGGTCCGATGAACTCATTGACAAAACGTGAAAAAATTTAAAACTGAATTGACAAAAGTGTAATACGTTTAGGATTTTTCGATTATTCTCCTGATGAGATTGTAATCCATGGCCTCATCGACTTTTGTGGAAAGGAATTCTAAGGCTTCTTAGGGTGTGCATAGCAACACTTCTTCTCTAGAAGTCGATATTTCTACTTCTAAAGAGAAGTAATTTTTTTTTCACTTCATCAAGTGGTTTTAAAACTATTTTTTGGAGCAAAAAGTTGCTCCATAAATAGAAAAATGAAGTTGCGCTACCAAACGGATTTCTACTTCAAAAGCACTTATATTCCAAAAGTGTTGTCATGCGTGCATTCCATGTGAAATGACGCATGAGGGGTGACTAAAGGCAAAATGTCAAAAGTTTTTTGGGCTTGTTTTTGTTCTTTGGATGACCTATCATCTTTACATAAGTAGGGCCATTGGCATTCATGGTTGTCAAGTGTTTCATCCTTGATCTTTCGTGATCCTCGACGAGTCAAATTCACAGTTCCTTTTTTTTCCCCCTTAAACTAATGTCGAGAGTTACAAGCACAATAGGCTTTTTCTTTTTCAAAAGGAAAAAAAAACTGGTCACACATTCACAAGGTGCAAATTAGGTCGAATTCTCGTGCGTGCCGTGATTGACCGTTAATGTGCAATCATAATTGCATAGTGGAACCTCACATTTTGCCCATCAAAAGACTTTTGCCCTTCCTTTGGATTGATTAAGGGAAGTCCCATAATTTACTGGAGTATTCCTAGTCTTTAATGTTAGAAAAATAATTGAAAAGAATGGAATCAAACTTTGAGACGTGAATACATTGTCTTTAAGGAATTGTTTACTCCACAAGGTTGTTATGATTACTGGCAAGAATTCTTCATGATACATTCTAAGTCTCAAAATGAAAATCTCCATAGCAATTCTGGTATTTCTCCAAAAACTTTCAAAACAAAAAAATTGGAGTATAAATAATTTATTTTAAGATTTAAATGAAAAGAAAAAATTGAAAGAGAAATCTTTTCTGAATTCTTAGAGATCATTAACTATTTCCTTAGTAATTCCTACTTACTAAATACATGTTCGTGAGTTGAGATTCAATCTATCACTCATGTCATTAACTGTACAAATTGTACCCTTTTATCTCTCCTCTTTTTAACTTAACATAATCTTTATGAAATATCTTTCGGTAGGATACCGCATCCGATTTAGAAAATTAGTCTCCAAAAATCTTGGTAACTCACTTAAATTGCAAGCACGTGTCTAGAAGAGTATGCGAAGTGGCAATTCCTAGGTGACTTGAATACAACCACAAATTTTTCGTGAAAAACATGTACTTGATATGACTTAAATGAAATTAACATGAGATGACATGTTTTTCCTCATTTTTAATGAGAACTATTATGTAATCAATCACATCAAAACACTTGTCTTCCAACAAAAATGACATAAATAACCAGTACGAACATTCTGACACGACATGAATTTCTAATCCCCTATTATTAAGATATACATTCAAGTTATTGAGATATCTATCAAGCTTGAGATTGTGAGAAATCAAGATCCCAACAGAAATTTCAACTCCAAATAGGACCGCCAAACAAGTAAGAAATTATTGAACCAAATGAGGGCCCTTTCCAATTATGAACCGTGGAAAATATCACATCAATCTCCTTGGTTTTCATGGACAACAGAAGTTGCAGAACTTTCTGCTTAACTCCCTGATGGGTCACTGTTTCCATAACTTCCCTATAAATGAATCAACAATCTACGTAAGAGACGGGGGGAGCTGACAAATGACGATTAATATCGACCTCATTATACTACGTATGTTTGTCTTTCCACAGAAGCTTCGCAATGCTTTTTTCTTTTCCAAAGGGAAAAAACAAAATGGTCACAAATCCACAGGGTACAAATCAGGTTGAATTCTCGTGCATGCAGTGATTGACGGTTAATTTGCAATAAAGGCCAAAATTGTGAGACCCGCCAAAAGACTTTTGCCCCTTTTTATATTGATCAAGGGAAGTCCCGTAATTTTCTAGAGTATTCCTAGTCTTTAATATTAGAAAAATAATTAAAAAGAATGAAATCAAACTTTGAGACATGAATACATTATCTTTAAGGAATTGCTTACTCCATAAAGTTGTTTATATTACTGGCAACAATTCTCCAAGATACAATCTGAGTCTCAAAATGAAAATCCCGATAGCAATTCTGGTATTTCTTTAAGAACTCTCAAAACGAAACAATTGGAGTATAAATACTATATTTTAAGAAATAAATGAAAGAAAAAATTGCAAGAAAATGTCTTTTCTGAATTCTTATAGATCGTTAACTATTTCCTTAGTAATTCCTACCTACTAAATACAAGTTCGTGAGTTGAGATTCAATCGATCACTCGTGTCATTAATTGTACAAATGGCACCCTTTTATCTCTCCTCTTTTTAACTTAACATAATCTCTATGAAATATCTTTCCGTAGGATACCGCCTTCGATTAAAAAATTAGTCTCCAAAACTCTTGGTAACTCACTTGGTATGGCAAGTGGCAATTCCTAGGTGACTTGAACACAACTACAAACTTTCCGTGAAAAACATGAAAATGAAATTGACATGAGATGACATATTTTTCCTCATTTTTAATGAGAAACACCATGTAATCAGTCACATCGAAAAATTTTCTTCCAACAAAAACGACATAAATAACCATTACAAACATCCTAGCATGACATAAATTTCTAATCCTCTGTTATTATGTTACACATTTAAGTTATTGAGAATATCTCTCAAGCTTGAGCTTGTGAAGGAAACAAGATCCAGATAGAAATTTCAAATCCAAATAAGACCGCCAAACAAGGAAGAAATTATTGAACCAAATGAAGGCCCTTTCCACTTATGAACCGTGGAGAATATCACATCAATCTCCTTGGTTTCCATGGACAGCAGAAGTTACAGAACTTTATGCGTCATCCTCAACCATGGATATTACAACGCAACATTATGACATTGCTGATGTATTTATGGACAGAGATGTTCCCTAAGAACCTAAAGAACTAACTTTCATGAGCAAAAAAAAAAAGCATCTCATTGTACTTTACTGAAACATGCAAACAAACATGGGTGTTTTATAACTATTACTCGATAAACTACTTAGATAGAGAGCATTAAGTATCTAGCTCCGTATTTTCTTGTCTGTAAGAGCTTTCCTCACCCTTTGACATCATTTTGCCATTCTCTTGGAGTAGTCCAAGAACCACCTACTCTTCTCGTCAATGATCAAGTTCTCTAGCACAACACCAATCCAAAACCCAACTCCAACGCCAGCCAACACGATTTTCCAATCCAAGTCGAATAGAGATTCTTCTTCATTATCTATGTTGAAAGATGGTGGTGGAGCGTCATCACCATTTTTGCATTTATTTGGCAGAGGATTTCCACACAACCCCTCATTCATCACAAATGAACTGCTCCCGAATGTGTCGAACTGTGCTCCATGCGGTATTGGTCCCCATAGTCGATTGTTAGAGACATTGAAAACCGCGAGAAAAGTGAGGCTGACTAATTGTTGTGGAATCTCTCCGATGAGATTGTTCTGGGAAAGATCTAGGGACTCGAGCACCGTCAGGTTTGCCAAGGAAGGAGGGATACTACCAGTGAGGAAGTTGTTTGAAAGGTTGAGCATACGAAGTGACTTTAGATCCCCAATGAGTTCAGGAATGAAACCTTCAAACTTGTTACTGGAGAGGTCAATTGCAACAAAGTTATATGGAATCTTCAGATATTCCCTTTCCGTGCCCTTATCCATTAGTGTCATCGCAAAACTCATACTTGTGTCGGTGTAAAAATAAGACAGACGAAGCAATTGATGGGTATACATATATGCCAACTCATCTTGACCAACGATAATCTTCATGGCACGGCAACTCTGTAATAACTTGGAAGGAAGTTTACCATCGAAGCTGTTGTTGGAAAGGTCCAGGATTTGTAAACTGGTGAAGTTAAGCTGGCTTAGATGACCTTCTATGGGACCATGGAACTCATTGGACTGCAAGCCAATAACTTTTAGGTAGGCCAATTCCGACAACCAAATTGGGAATGTATCATTAATTTTGTTGCCACCGAGATTCAAATACTCCAACATTCCGCAATTCCTAAAGATCTCGGAACAATCCCTCCTAGTCGGTTTTCTCTGAGGTCAATCATCTTCAGTGCACATCTACTGGGGTAAACTCGAGGAATCATGCCGCTGAATTTATTTCTCGCGAGGTTCAAATAAATCAAATGTGCAATACTACCCAAACAAGGAGGAAGTGTGCCATTCAGAGAATTGTTGGACAAATCGAGCACGACAAGAGAGCTCAGTTCACAAATGGATATTGGAATTTCCCCAGATAGGAAATTGTTGGAGATGTTGTATAGCATGATCGAGGGAGGTGGGACAGGGAGGGTTGTTTCCAGCAAGTTCGAGCTAACATCAAGATACTCCAAGTTCGGCAAAGGAAGATCGGTCTGGTTGTTTTCGAAGCCGGTTAAAAAATTGTGAGAAATATCTATATACATGAGGGATGCTTTGCTATTGTTCCATATCCATCTAGGAATGGTCCCTCGGATTCTGTTGTGTGATAGGTCTAACTGCCACAATACGCTTAAGTAGCCTATAAACTGTGGGAACTCGGTCAAGTTGCATGAATCCAAGAGCAAGTAGTGAAGTTGCGATAAAGTGGCATTGGCGAAAGACTTGGTGAAAGATATATTGTTGAAGGACAAATCTAAGGTTATCAACTTCTTGAGTTTAAATATATCATTTGCATCGATAACGCCATGGAGATTAAGCGACCCCAGGGTAAGCCATTCAAGATCCTTCAGATTCCACAATGTGCTCAGAATATCACCGTTCAAGTCGTTGTAAGAAAGGTCGAGGTCAGTCAACTGCTTGAGGTTCTCAAATGAAGATGGAAATTCACCGCTAAACCGATTACCTACCAAATAGAGAGTAAAAAAGACATAAGACAATGGAGCGTTGGTTACACCATTAAATTCAATTTCAATTTTTCTCTTTGGCTAAATAATCTTGTCGGCTGAACTATTACCTGAAAACTGGCAAAAAAAAGAAAAAGAAAAAGAAACTATTACCGGAAATGTTCAACCAGGTAAGTTTGGTCAAGTTGACGACCCACTCCAAATTGCCACTCAAGTTATTGTTGCCGAGCCTTAGAGTGGAGAGCTGGGTGAGGTTAGCAAAGGAAATAGGGATTTTTCCTCGAATGTTATTTCCTGGCGGGTCCAGCAAAGTGAGATGAGAAAGATTACCAATGAAGAGGAAAGCCATCCCGAGTAATGGCAATCCATTAAATTCAAATTCAATTTTTCTCTTTGGTTAAATAATCTCGTCAGCTGAACTATTACCTGAAAACTGGCCAAAAAAAAAAGAAGAAAAAGAAACTATTACCTGAAATGCTCAACTCGGTAAGTTTGGTCAAGTTGATTACCCACGCCAAATCGCCACTCAAGTTATTGTTGTCGAGCCGTAGAGAGGAGAGCTGGGTGAGGTTAGCAAAGAAAACAGGGATTTGTCCTCCAATGTTAATTCCTGGCGGGTCCAGCAAAGTGAGATGGGAAAAGATTACCCAATGAAGAGGGAAGCCATCCCGAGAAATCGCAATTCATTAAATTCAAATTCAATTTTTCTCTTTGGTTAAATAATCTCGTCTGCTGAACTATTACCTAAAAACTGGCCAAAAAAAAGAAAGAAAAAGGAACTATTACCTGAAATGCTCAACTCGGTAAGTTTGGTCAAGTTGACTACCCACTCGAAATGGCCACTCAAGTTATTGTTGTCGAGCAGTAGAGAGGAGAGCTGGGTGAGGTTAGCAAAGGAAACAGGGATTTGTCCTCGAATGTTATTTTCTGACAGGTCTAACCAAGTGAGATGG
Source organism: Psidium friedrichsthalianum (assembly GCA_019149425.1). Lineage (NCBI taxonomy): Eukaryota > Viridiplantae > Streptophyta > Magnoliopsida > Myrtales > Myrtaceae > Psidium > Psidium friedrichsthalianum. Next base: position 1,761 of record JAGVVM010021210.1, on the reverse strand, counting down.
AAAAGATTACCCAATGAAGAGGGAAGCGATCCTGAGAAATCGCAATCCTCGGCATCTACTGATTCAAGAGACTAAGATTTCCAATCGAAGTGGGTATTTCTCCTGAGAAGTTGGTGACGGAAAGGGATAACGTCTTCAAAGGAGAACCCCAATGCAGTTTGGGGAAAAAAACAGAAAGCTTGTCATTGAAAGAAATATCAAGGACTTCCAAGTTTGGCAGGTGAAAGATGCTGACCGGAAAGTCTCCACTCAATCCACAACCTTCAAGCGCAAGTGATCTCAAGGAAGAGAAATTCGCTAGCACAGGAGGGAAAGGTGACAACAAGCTCACCCAAGAAAGATCAAGTTCTTTTAGCCCAGTCAAATTATGAACAAAGTTGCCCATGTTGGGCATACGAAGGGTCCAATCCGAATAAAGATTAGTGGACAAATCGAGAGAAACTAACTCGGTGAGTTGCGAGATATCGTGAGGGGTTTCACGGGAAAAGTCCGACTTGGAGAGATTAAGGTATTGTAACCTCGAAAGATTGCCGAAGCCGTATGGGATTGGGGAGAAGTTGAAGCTGTTGTATGCGAGATTCAGCGACTCCAGGTGAACGAGTCGAAAGAGAGTGGTGTTGGGACTCATGGGGCCCGACAGACAACTGCTACTGAGGTCGAGGGCGATCACTCGGCCGGTGACCTCATCACATTCGACGCCGTCCCACGAACAACAATCTCCACTTCCATCTCGTGACCAGGAGCGGACCTTTGGATAAACGCATCGCCAATCTGTTCTTTCGGTTCTGAAACTTCTCTTGAATTCCAGTAAGGCAGAGCTCTCATGCGCATGACATGGTTGCTCAGCAAACGAAGTACGAAAGAGAGAGATTAGAAATACCCAAGCAAGCAGCAGATACAATGATAAGGGTGCCATAATCTTACTGTCCTCTTCTTTTCGAAGGTTACTGAAGTGAGTATTCGAGATGAGCACAAGGGAGAAGGTTTTTATATGCAGCAATTGACTCTGGCAATGGAAATATAGCTGCTTGGGCACAAACGCCGCGGCGTGGCATTTTACTTTATCTAAGATTATTTGTCATCCCTTCAACGCAGGATCCATTCGTTTCTTTTGGTGACATATTGGAAATTGGCAACATGCTCCCATGTTGTCGATGGGATAAGTGTACGAAAAATCATAAAATTTGTCACGAAAGTGCAATTCAGTTCTAATACTCTCAGAAAGTATAATTACGTCCTAAAACTTATCATATTGATATAAACGAGTGCTTCTGTTACCAATTTGTCTAACAAAAAATACTGACAAGGTATTTTTAAATTAATTTCCCTCTCATACGTGACATTTTTCATTATTTTTTTTTGCAAATCTTAGTAAAATCAAATTAAAATACTAAAAAAGGCTAAACGGGAAAAAAGGTTAGGGCAGAGCAGCGTCGAAGCTCACCAATGAGGTGTGGTCGCCACAACCCCTCACAAGAGGGGTTCGTGAAGGTCGCCGGCCCTAGGGCGAGGGTGGCAACCCTCGTCAGTTGGCATAGTGTCAAAAAGGTTTAGAACTAAATTGGCAAGTTTTCAAAAGATTCATGACTGTATTAGCACAATTGATAGATTTATGACTGAATTTATCATCATAAAATAGGTTTATATTTTTTTGGACAACTTTTTTTTTGTCTTTCTTGTATGAGCATTCACTGACAAACTCACTCATACGTTTGTTCTCTCCCTACGTCAATGAAGCCATCAAAATTTGATATCCTAAGG
>JAGVVM010021208.1:0-25409 GCA_019149425.1 Psidium friedrichsthalianum | reverse complement strand
GAAATTATTGAACCAAATTAGGCCTTTTTTCCCTTTCCAATTATGAATCGTGGAGAATATCACATCATCTTCCTTTGGTTTCCATGGACAAGCAGAAGTTACAGAACTTTATTCGTCATCCTCAACCATGGATATTACACGCAACATTATGACATTCTGATGTATTTATGGACAGAGATGTTCCCTAAGAACCTAAAGAACTACTTTCATGAGCAAAAAAAAAAGCATCTCATTGTACTTTACTGAAACATGCAAACAAACATGGGTGTTTTTATAACTATTACTCGATAAACTACTAAGATACAGAGCATTAAGTATCTAGCTCCGTATTTTCTTGTCTGTAAGAGCTTTCCTCACCCTTTGACATCATTTTGCCATTCTCTTGGAGTAGTCCAAGAACCCCCTACTCTTCTCGTCAATGATCAAGTTCTCTAGCACAACACCATCCAAAACCCAACTCCAACGCCAGCCAACACGATTTTCCAATCCAAGTCGAATAGAATTCTTCTTCATTATCTATGTTGAAAGATGGTGGTGGAGCGTCATCACCATTTTTGCATTTATTGGCAGAGGATTTCCACACAACCCCTCATTTCATCACAAATGAACTGCTCCGAATGTGTCGAACTGTGCTCCATGCGGTATTGGTCCCCATAGTCGATTGTTAGAGACATTGAAAACCGCGAGAAAGTGAGGCTGACTAATTGTTGTGGAATCTCTCCGATGAGATTGTTCTGGGAAAGATCTAGGGACTCGAGCACCGTCAGGTTTGCCAAGGAAGGAGGGATACTACCAGTGAGGAAGTTGTTTGAAAGGTTGAGGCATACGAAGTGACTTTAGATCCCCAATGAGTTCAGGAATGAAACCTTCGAACTTGTTACTGGAGAGGTCAATTGCAACAAAGTTATATGGAATCTTCAGATATTCCCTTTCCGTGCCCTTATCCATTAGTGTCATCGCAAAAGTCATACTTGTGTCGGTGAAAAATATACAGACGAAGCAATTGATGGTATACATATATGCCAACTCATCTTGACCAACGATAATCTTCATGGCGCGGCAACTCTGTAATAACTTGGAAGGAAGTTTACCTCGAAGCTGTTGTTGGAAAGGTCCAGGATTTGTAAACTGGTGAAGTTAAGCTGGCTTAGATGACCTTCTATGGGACCATGGAACTTATTGGACTGCAAGCCAATAACTTTTAGGTAGGCCAATTCCGACAGCCAAATTGGAATGTATCATTAATTTCGTTGCCACCAGATTCAAATACTCCAGCATTCCGCAATTTCCTAAAGATCTCGGAACAATCCCTCCTAGTCGGTTTTCTCTAAGGTCAATCATCTTCAGTGCACATCTATTGGGGTAAACTCGAGGAATCATGCCGCTGAATTTATTTCTCGCGAGGTTCAAATAAATCAAAGGAGCAATACTACCCAAACAAGGAGGAAGTGTGCCATTCAGAGAATTGTGGACAAATCGAGCACGACAAGAGAGCTCAGTTCACAAATGGATATTGGAATTTCCCCAGATAGGAATTGTTGGAGATGTTGTATAGCATGATCGAGGGAGGTGGGACAGGGAGGGTTGTTTCCAGCAAGTTCGAACTAACATCAAGATACTCCAACTTTCGGCAAAGGAAGATCGGTCTGGTTGTTTTCGAAGCCGGTAAAAAATTGTGAGAAATATCTATATACATGAGGGATGCTTTGCTATTGTTCCATATCCATCTAGGAATGGTCCCTCGGATTCTGTTGTGTGATAGGTCTAACTGCCACAATTCGCTTAAGTAGCCTATAAACTGTGGGAACTCGGTCAAGTTGCATGAATCCAAGAGCAAGTAGTGAAGTACGATAAAGTGGCATTGGCGAAAGACTTGGTGAAAGATATATTGTTGAAGGACAAATCTAAGGTTATCAAGTTCTTGAGTTTAAATATATCATTTGCATCGATAACGCCATGGAGATTAAGCGACCCAGGGTAAGCCATTCAAGATCCTTCAGATTCCACAATGTGCTCAGAATATCACCGTTCAAGTCGTTGTAAGAAAGGTCGAGGTCAGTCAACTGCTTGAGGTTCTCAAATGAAGATGGAAATTCACCGCTAAACCGATTACCTACCAAACAGAGAGTAAAAAAGACATAAGACAATGGAGCGTTGGTTACACCATTAAATTCAATTTCAATTTTCTCTTTGGTTAAATAATCTCGTCGGCTGAACTATTACCTGAAAACTGGCCAAAAAAAAGAAAGAAAAAGAAACTATTACCTGAAATGTTCAACCAGTAAGTTTGGTCAAGTTGACGACCCACTCCAAATGCCCACTCAAGTTATTGTTGCCGAGCCTTAGAGTGGAGAGCTGGGTGAGGTTAGCAAAGGAAACAGGGATTTTTCCTCGAATGTTATTTCCTGGCGGGTCCAGCAAAGTGAGATGAGAAAGATTACCAATGAAGAGGGAAGCCATCCCGAGTACTGGCAATCCATTAAATTCAAATTCAATTTTTCTCTTGGTTAAATAATCTCGTCGTCTGAACTATTACCTGAAAACTGGCCAAAAAAAAAAGAAAGAAAAAGAACTATTACCTGAAATGCTCAACTCGGTAAGTTTGGTCAAGTTGACTACCCACGCCAAATCGCCACTCAAGTTATTGTTGTCGAGCCATAGAGAGGAGAGCTGGGTGAGGTTAGCAAAGGAAACAGGGATTTGTCCTCCAATGTTATTTCCTGGCGGGTCAGCAAAGTGAGATGAGAAAGATTACCAATGAAGAGGGAAGCCATCCCGAGTAATGGCAATCCATTAAATTCAATTTCAATTTTTCTCTTTGGTTAAATAATCTCGTCGTCTGAACTATTACCTAAAAACTGGCCAAAAAAAAAAGAAAAAGAAAAAGAAACTATTACCCGAAATGTTCAACAAGGTAAGTTTGGTCAAGTTGACGACCCACTCCAAATCGCCACTCAAGTTATTGTTGTCGAGTATTAGAATGGAGAGCTGAGTGAGGTTAGCAGAGGAAACAGGGATTTTTCCTCGAATGCTATTTTCTGCTAGGTCCAGCAAAGTGAGATGAGAAAGATTACCAATGAAGAGGGAAGCCATCCCGAGTAATGGCAATCCACTAAATTCAAATTCAATTTTTCTCTTTGGTTAAATAATCTCGTCGTCTGAACCAGTACCTGAAAACTGGCCAAAAAAGAAATTATTACCTGAAATGTCCAAGTCGGTAAGTTTGGTCAAGTTGCCCACCAACTCCAAAGTATCACCACTCAAGTTATTAGAAGAGAGCCATAAGATAGCGAAGAAGAAAGAGAAGTTATTTCCAATCGAAGTGGTATTTCTCGAAGTGTGAAGTTGGTCGCGCCAAGGATAACGATTTCAATGGGCATCCCAATGCAGTTTGGGGAAAAAACCAGAAAGGTTGTAATTGGAAGAAATTGAAAGGACTTCCAGGTTTGGCAGCTGAAAGATGCTGACCGGAAAGTCTCCACTCAGTCCACAATCTTCAAGCCCAAGTGATCTCAAGGAAGAGAAATTCGCTAGCACAGGAGGGAAAGGTGACAACAAGCTCACCAAAGAAAGATCAAGCTCTTTTAGCCCAGTCAAATTATGAACAAAGTCACCCATGTTGGGCATATGAAGGGTCCTCTCCGAATAAGCATAAGTGGACAAATCGAGAGAAACTAACTCGGTGAGTTGCGAGATATCGTGAGGGATTTCACGGGAAAAGTCCGAGTTGGAGAGATTAAGGTATTGTAACCTCGAAAGATTGCTGAAGCCGTATGGGATTGGGGAGAAGTTGAAGCTGTTGTATGCGAGATTCAGCGACTCCAGGTGAACGAGTCTAAAGAGAGTGGTGTTGGGACTCATGGGGCCCGAGAGACAACTGCTACTGAGGTTGAGGGCGATCACTCGGCCGGTGACCTCATCACATTCGACGCCGTCCCACGAACAACAATCTCCACTTCCATCCCGTGACCAGGAGCGGACCTTTGGATAAACGCATCGCCAATCTGTCGTGTCGGTTCTGAAACTTCTCTTGAATTCCAGTAAGGCAGAGCTCTCATGCGCATGACATGGTTGCTCAGCAACGAAGTACGAAAGAGAGAGATTAGAAATACCCAAGCAAGCAGCAGATAGAATGATAAGGGTGCCATAATCTTCCTGTCCTCTTCTTTTCTAAGGTTACTGAAGTGAGTATTCGAGATGAGCACAAGGGAGAAGGTTTTTATAGGCAGCAATCGACTCTGGCAATGGAAATATAGCTGCTTGGGCACAAACGCCGCGGCGTGGCATTTTTACTTTATCTAAGATTATTTGTCATCCCTTCAACGGAGGATCCATTCGTTTCTTTTGGTGACATATTGGAAATTGGCAACATGCTCCCATGTTGTTCATGTTGTTTGATGGGATAAGTGTACGAAAAATCATAAAATTTATCACGAAAGTGCAATTCAGTCCTAATACTCTCAAAAAGTATAATTACGTCCTAAAACTTATTAAATTGATGTAAACGAGTGCTTCTGTTACCAATTTGTCTAATAAAAAATGCTGACAAAATATTTTTAAATTAATTTCCCTTTCACACGTGACATTTTTCATTATTTTTTTTGCAAATCTTATGTAAATCAAATTAAAATACTAACGCCGAGCCTCACCAATGAGGTGTGGTCGCCACAGCCCCTCACAAGAGCGGTTTGTGAAGGTCGCCAACCCTGGGCGAGGGTGGCTGACCCTCGTCAGTTGGCATAGTGTCAAAAAGGTTTAGAACTAAATTGGCAAGTTGTCAAAGATTCATGACTGTATTAACACAATTGATAGATTTATGACTGAATTTATCATCGTAAAATAGGTTTATAATTTTTTGGACAACTTTTTTTTTATCTTTCTTGTATGAGCATTCACCGACAAACTCACTTATACGTTTGTTCTCTCCCTACGTCAATTGAAGCCATCAAAATTTTGATATCCCAAGTTTGAGACTAATTTTTCATTCATGATTTAATCTTGACTTTTGAGTAATGAATTTCTCTCTTAATTATATCATGTGTGCTATCATGTGATTCAACACAATTTGTGTAAAGGCTAAGTAACAAATCTAAATCCTTTGAGATTTTTAATAATCTTGCATGACAGCACGGATTGTTTCTTACAAATGACTTGACTACAGAATGTCGATAAATATCATCCTAATTATCGATTAAGCGAACTCTATTTCACGACTCACGCTGAACGATAGAGATGAGTTTAGATCTACTAGGCTAAAAGAACATACGAAGTTTTTCTCGAAAATGATGGGGAGACTCAAGAGTCCAGTCAAGATAAGGCATCATCAGTCAAATGCTTTAATTGAAAATGGACGTGAGACGTGCAAATTTTCTCGTGCCGTGCTCGCCGTTCAGTGCCAGTATTATTGGCATGGTCCACTTCTCAGTGATATGACATCTCACATCGTTTTCACATAGAAAAGATCCAAAAGACCGAACTTGACATGACCCCAGCAAAGAATTTTCTTCCTCATGACAAGCCAGTTGGACAAGCCTAAGTCCCACTGGCGTGTGGTTGTTAGCAGACGGGTTCAAGGGTTATGATGATATTTTAGCTTAATCTACATAGTAAGTACTAAATTTAGCAAGATAAGTTCAAAGGTAGTTTTGACCGAATCAATTTGTGTCACCAGCAAAATCAAGTAAGATAGTTTGGTATTTTATGGCATAAAGAAGGGATATTTCAATGTTTAACGTTTATTGGGAGATACTAGCAAAACGTAACTTGCGTTGCACTCGTCAAGACCACGTATTTTCTTAAAACTCCATAAACATCAAATTTTCTTGAGCACAATTTGAAGATTCTTTTTTTTTTTTTTTTTTTTTTTTGACTTTCAATGTTAATGAATTCGGCTTGCACTTTTTTCCCTCTCCTTATGACTTTAACACTTATTTTTTTTTACCATTCTATCCTTTACATGGCCCATCACTTTGGTATAATTTTATATGATTTTTTTTATTCGGTCAACTCTATTACTTTGTTTCTTCTTTATTCCCTTATGAGTCCCATTTTCCTCTCCTCTTCCTCCCTTTTCCATGCCTCAAAATTGTCTCTCTTTTTCTCTCTAGCAAGTCATTCTCTCTCCAAGGCTCCTGCTCTTTCTTCTTATGGAAACCCCATCACAAAGTAGAATCACGCGACACATGTTGCTATTGTGCTTCTTGCGTGCTTGGTTTTGGCTTCCTAGTGAGAACGACAGACGGACTCATCATACAAGTCAGTGGTCAAGGAAATCAAGCAGTAGCAATTACCTAAAAATGAAAATTAGGTATTACGGCTTCCGAGGGGCTTGCCAAGAAGTCATGGCTAGCTTGCGCACCTTATTTGAAAACATCATTTTGAAACCAAATCAATAGCCTCAAAAGCGAGCTGGATAAAGTAGCTTCCTCAAATCGGCTACCAAACGATGCCGTTGCAACGATGTTGTAACAGCGAGACATATGTCAATAGCAAATTTTGTTTATGTTTATGAGGAATTACTTGCGACTAGAACCCACACTAGAGACAGATTTTTGTGCCAAACTCCACTCCTAACTCTTTCGGCACAACTTGAGTCACTCGTAATGTAGCTCAAAACCATAGCTCAAGCTTTTGGGTGCCGAATAGCTCCGCCACCTTACCATGTTCCCCCAAAATAGGACAAAGGGAAGGGGCAAAAGCAGACAATAACATGTCTTTGACTTATTTGCTCCCAAGTCACGAGATGCCGGAACCTTTTTACACCGTGGGCTGACACTGTAACTTCCTTCCCTATTGTCCTGGCAGTGGATTGAAAGCTTTTTCTTTCGTAATTGAAGAATGAAAAGGAAGAAAGGGGGGAAAAGCAGGTGAAACACAGAACGTCGAAAGGAGGAAGAAGAAAAGTAGGAAAGTGAACCCGCAAGGGAAAAAAGAAGAAACGAAATAAAGAGTTGACAAAAAAAAGGAATCATATAAAATTGTAGCAAAAATAGTGAGCCACACAAAGAATAGGATGATCAAACACACTAAACAAAGAGTGTCAAAGCCATGAGGAGAGTGAAAAAAGAGCGAGTCATGAATTACTATACTTATTCAACTTAAAAGGTCAACCATATGAAAAAGAAGGAAACTGAGATTTTCTCATGGTAATCATATTAAAATTTTGATGACTTCATTGGTTTTTTTTCTCAGTGTAAAAAATCGTTTTAACAAACAAAATATAAAAATAAATCATCACAATAAAAACAACAAAGTGTGAAAGGTGAGAGGTTTTGTTGAAATAGATAGATGTGCACTCCGAATCATCAAATGAAGATATTGAAATGAGTAAGTAGTGAACCTTTATTAGATAAAAAGAAATCATGGAAGAATAAATTGAAAAGTACTAAAAAGTTTCCTAAATCATGTGAGACAGCCGACATCTACGTCAATAATTTTCGGTCAAAATTGACCAGATAGACTCAATTGACACAAATTTAAAAAGTTTATGATTAAATTGATCTAATGAAAGAAATCATATAATAGGTCTAGGACTTTTTTGGTATTTTTTTCTCAAGAATTAATTAGATTGTAATTTTTTTTTTTGGGGGTCTAAAGATTGTAATTTAGAAATTGCAAGCACGTTTTCTAGTCAACCTTTCTTCTTTCTTGTCTCTCCTTTTCCCCCGCGTTTACAAGGAGGCGATAAAGCTTCCTAGACAAAGCTTTCTAGTAGTTCTTTGAATTGGTTCCGTGGACTACCGAAGGTGGAAAAATAGGACGCGCATTTTGGCACTTCATAGAAGTTTCGCGGGGGACTGAATAATTGCACCCGAGCTAGATTGTTCCTTGTGGAAACGCATTTTGGTACTAACTTGTCCGCGGGAGCGAGTTTTTCTTTCCCACTTCGCACTCTGAAACGGTCCGACGGACGCCAGTTCAAGACAATTACTTGATCGGACAAATTGAACGTTTTAAGACCTTGAAAGAAAGCACATAAAGTAGGAGACGAAAAGTCGAATTTGCCCTTTAAGTGATACTGGACGAGAGTTCACATTGCTCATCTTGGGATTCCCGGCAAGTTTTTCAAATCAACCCTCTTTTTTACTTTCCTCTCTTTCTTTTCGCTAGTACAACGTGGAGCCGACGCTTCCTAGCCGAAGTTTCGCGGGGATGAAGTAGCCCATTACTTTACAACTATATTAATTTGTGTCCTATGACATGCCCCTTATTATGCATGAAGAAGCCCGTGACATGCTCTTTGTGAATCAATAGGCCATGGAGGTGAGAATTGCCAAAAAAAATCGCATTTTTATTCATTCGATCCTAAACATTTTCATTTTGCTAATTGAATTCTAAACCTTTTTACATCTTGTCAGTTGTCTATCTAGTCAAATTTTCTAGAAATTCGCCGACATGAACTCCGGTCATCTCATGTGGCAAGGGCCGTGTTGACGTAGATAATTTTTAATAATTTTTTTGTGATTTTTTTTCCTTTATTCTTCCTTGTGCATGTGGTTAACCACCGGGTATAGCCAATGGTTAGCCATCGGTGATGGCCAAGCGACTAGCCTCAACTAGGCAAGTGTCACTCTTGCGCACCTAGGTGAGGCTCAGTCGGGCAAGGGTAATCTCCTATGATGGCTCCCCTAGCCAAATTTGACCTGGACAAGGGTAACCCTTGACGATGCTCGCCCGACTGGGGTTTGCCTATGGTAGGTGCCTAGTGGCCGGCCACCGGCAAAAGGAAGAAGAAAGGGAACAAAAGGAAAAAGGGAGAGAAGAAAAAAAATCAAATAAAAAAAATAAAAACGTTAAAAATTATCCATGTCAGCGTCGATCACGCCACGTAAAACGACTATCATCTACGTCAACAATTTTTAGTCAAAATTGGCTCGATGGACTTAATTGGAAAAGTGTAAAATGATTTAGGACTCAATTGACAAATTAAAAAGGTTTAGAAATGAATTAGCCAAGTGCATTTTTTTTTTGGTCAAATGGCCAAAGTGCATTACGTTTAGGATTTTTGGATAATTTTTTCCAATCATGGAGGATCACCATTATTGTATAAGCAATGCTTTTATCAAAAACAATCTAGTCATTGAAAAGAGAAAAAAAAAATTATTGGTAAATAGAAAAACAACATGAAATGGCATAATTTTATTTGTTTTGCGTCAAAGCTTTTAAAAACCCGACTTAGCATGTCGCATTTGAATTTTTCCATTTAATGCTTGAAACAGATTATTTTATGTCTTTGTGATGTGTTGAGTCATATGGATTTGTCTCATAATTCTGTATATGATGATTTCTTAAAAGTGTGTTTCAACATCACAAAAACTCTACAACAAGAAAATTCATGAGTTGAAATAAAGTTAAAGTTCACGTGTGTCGGTTTTTTTAAATATTCTGACTGGTCAGTATTAAATAATAGTTATATGTCTGAAAAAAAATAAATAAATGCAGAGGTCATTTCTAAAATTCTTATGAATCGTTAACTTTTCCTTAGGAATTCCTACTTCTAGATACAAGTTTGTGAGTCAGTTTCAATCTATTCTCAGCAATATCTTTTATATTTGGTGTACAAATTTTAGCCTTAACTTCCTCCAACATGTCCTAAAGGCTCAACTAAATCTCCACCTGCACGATGCACGAATATTAAAGTAGGAAAAATGTCATAATTGAATAAATTGCTTAGCAATTAATATGGACAACATGCATCTTAAAATATCGGCTTGATGAAAAAATAAGCTATAATGTTATCTAAATGGAGAAATAAAATTTTAAGCATAAAGAAAAGAGGAAAAAGGCACTCACTAGTAGGGTTTGTTTTGCATTCTCACATTGAGCTAGAAAGCAAGTTCAAAGTAAGACCCCCATTTCTTTCATAAGAACATAACACATAGGAAATTAAACACAAATGGCGTAATTGAAGAAGTTGCCCCAATTTACCAAAAAAAAAAAAAATTCTCCACTGTTGAATTAAAATTATTGAAAAATTTAAAATATGTATGTAGTGAAGGTCTTTTCTAATAACATATCTGTAATTGATTAATTGCATGGCAATTAGGCGCTCCTTTCTTGATAAAATAAGGACTTATCCACATACTTGTGAACGTGATTTCTTCACACCTCAATAACCATTTCACACACAAATTTCATCTTAATAAAAGGTGCCTTGCGATGGTAGACAAATAAATGAATGAATGAATGAAAAATTCTTGTTTCTTCTCCCATCTTACCATCTCAATTTCGTCGTTCTTGTTTGCACATGCTAGTCTGACTTTGATTACACCTCGTTTGAAGACAAAGCAACCCCATGTGTCTACTCCCTATGTGTCCACCACCACCGTCTTTTAACTTTTCTTTCTCCCCAAAGCTATACATTTGCCATCCCAACGGGTCACACGCTTTGCTTGACCTCCGCAACCATAACGCATTTTGATGGCATTTGACGACCAAGGGAAGCCATCATGTGTCGCATGCCTCGCCAGGCGTGATTGGCACGATACACGAGCTGATGGATTTGGCAAGTCTGTTAGAGAAAAATAATATTAAGCAGAGAGTTTTTACTGAAATGGCATGTTTTAATTTTCATCATTATTATGTATATTCTAGATTCTAGCTATATATTGAGGTAGGGGTGGGACCAGTATGGAGATGGAGACTTCCCCGACCCCTGCTCAATACTCTGCTCATTCAGATCGTATAAGTTTGATTTTTATGTTCAATTCAAGAAAGTTCTGTTGAAATGGTTAAAGTGTTTTAGATTTCATGTTTACATTGTACTCATAAAACTAAGTCGCTTTATATATTGAATGCTCCTTAAGCTAATTTTACATTGATTAATATCACGAAAAATCTTAAAAACTGGTACACCTGTGACAAATTTATCCAAAACTATTTTTTTTAACACAAGAAAAATCTCAAGCCGGTATGTCTGTAAATTTACTTCAAATTATTTTTTTGACCACCAAAAATCATAGATTAGTACATCTATAATAAATTTATCCTAAAATAAATTTTTTTACCACAAAAACTGCCAAATTGATGCACCTACGATAAATTTACCATCCGTTAATTGAGTTAATATCATGAAAAATCTCAAATTAATATACATTTGATAAACAGATGGTGAAAAATTCAAATTGATACACCTGTAAACTGCCACATGTCATCCAACTCAATAATTTGGTAGTTAGATTTAATGAAAATTAACAGAGGATAAATTATCACAGATATACCAGTTTGCTAGTACATCTGTCATAAATTTACTCAAAACTATTTTTTCGACCTAAAAAATCTTAAATTTACCCAAAACTAATGAACCTGTGACAGTTTTACCCTCCGTTAATTTTTGTTAAATTTATTCATTAAATTATTGAGTTGGATGGCACGTGGCGGTTCACAGGTGTATCGTTTTATGGTTTTTACCCTTTGTTCGACACATGTGTATTAATTTAAGATTTTTCGTGGTATTACTCCAATTTAATCGAGTGTAAATTTGGTATAGGTATATCAGTTTGTGATTTTTTATGGTAAAAAAATTAATTTTGGGTAAATTTGTCACAGAGGTACCAATGTAGGGATTTTGACGGTCGGAAAATAATTTGAAGTAAATTTATCACAGATATACCAGTTTGGAGTTTTTCATAATTGAAAAAATAGTTTGAAGTAAATTTGTCATAGGTGTATCAGTTTAGGGTTGTTGACACTTGAATTTTAATTATGTTTTTTTAGAAAATTTATAGAAAATTCATAAAAATATATAAAATTGCAAGATCAACTTTGGAAGTCTTGGCCAAACATAAGGAACCAATTTGGAATAAAATAATAAATATTTTATTTTTTTTTATATTTTTCATATATTAGGAAAATACCCAAAAAAATCATAAAAAATATGTTTCATGGCCTAAAAATAGGTAAAAATATCAAATATTTTTATTTTAAATCTATTTTCATGTTGGACCATTTAAATTTGGAAAATACAATTTGCGATTCTGTATTCCTTCACAAATGTAATTTCGAATCGGACTTAAAAAAATACAATTTGAATCATTTTATTATAATTTTTCACTTTTTAGGGGCTTTGACATTGCCCTCTAATAGTCCCATTTATATCTTGGCCCAATTGTACCCAGAATTTCCCAATTTTGATAAGAGGGGCTTAATTGAATTTTTATTTTTCAATTTAGCCTTCAAATCACTAAAAATGAAATTAAAATTTTTTTAGTGGTACCCATGAAATCAAAACCCACCAACCTATATTTTTAAGCATTCTCAATCCATTGGTGAGAGTATCTTGGTCTGTTTTTGCCGTTTAGACTTTGGAATGCTCAAAATTCAATTTCGGATCAAAACCAAAATTTGGGATTTTGTACAATTTGAAGTGAATTTTTCACAAAAACCTCATTTTCAAAGGTAATACATGTTGGGAAAGCCAATTTTAGTCTCAATTTCGTGAAAAATTGCCAATTACTAGGTCAATTTTGGTCATCTTCATTCGGTCGGGTCGTCGGGTCGGACAAGATCCGACGTACACCCGACACTATTCATCCTCCTTCACCAGAGCACACAGAACACACGCGAGAGGAGGGAGGGAGGGCTGGCAGGCGTCCTTCCTTTGAGGTATACAAAGGGAATAAAAACGATTACGAGGAATAATCCAGGTACGAGGATCGTTCTAGAACGATGAGAGCAAAAAACGACAAACGGAGGTGTGTCACAAAAGGGAGCAGGAGTCATTCAGAGAAGGAGAGAACCATTTTCGAGCAAAAGAGAGATCGAGAGCTTCGAGGAGTTGGTTAGAGCATTCGGCCAAAACTGAGGCTCGCCGATCGTCCTCCGAACTCCCTGACGACCCAAGGAAGCTCCCCAATCTATTGGCACAGCTCCACGACCCCCGAAACGGTAAGTACCATGGTTGAGCTTCGAGCTTGACTTCAATGGCAACTCTCCATTCTGAGCATTTTCCTTGAAAATCATTAGTTCATTCTTGTTTTGAGTTAGTTCTAAGCTCATTTCCATGGTTGTTTTGCATTGATACGGTCCGAAAACTCGCGTTTGTACCCCCTCGACCTCAAAACTCTCTCGGCCGTTCTGAGTTCGGGAGCTCGTTTCACGCGAAACCGAGCACTAAGAACGTGCAGGGTAAGTCTTCTCACACCCCTTAGATGCTATTTGGTGCTTTACACGGCTTGTTTAGCGTACAGATCGCTAGTCCTTTGCTTCACCACCTCTGCTTCAATTTTCCTAAGAAGAACTGTCAATTTTCCCTCCTCTGCTTCACCACCTCTACTCCGTTCCTCGTGTGTTCTATGATGGAGTAATGATCTACAAAATCTTCGCTGCCCCTCTGATGGAGTAATGATCTCCTCATACCTCAACACTGAAGAAGAAGGAGAAGATGGAGGCAAGTTATCAACCCCACCATCGTCATCTTGTTCAACACGAGCCATCAAACTCTCAACAAGACGGACAAGAACGACTCCAAAGCACCCTCCCTTTTCGACGCCCTTTACTGCTCGGAGGAACATTGGGGAGGAGAGGATGAAAAAGAGGAACTAGCGAGTGATGGGCTTTTGTCGAAAGGTAGAGATCATAGATTGTTGAGTCCTCAAAGCTTGCTCGATCAGGACTTGCTTTGGGAAGATGAGCGGTTTAATAGGGCCGCCCGTGAACCGGATCGGATCGAATTAAGAACCAATCACCCCTACTCTCACCTCAGTTTGAGTATGAATTTTTCTAAATTGGGTTAAATATGAAAGTACTTTAAAAATATGGATTCGGTGGATCATTAGGTTTGTATCATATAAAAATGGATCAAAACGTGTTAACTGAGTCTATTTGAATTAGATAATTTTCTAACTCGATTCGACTCACCGGTTTGATGAGAGTTAGGATTGGGATGAGTGGGGAAGATTGGATCTCTTCAATTGCTGCTATACAGGCAGTGGCGAGGCGATCTTCCTTCACTGCTTGCTCTCATTTCTTCCGTTTGTCTTTCATTTAATTACGATGTATTGCAAGGACAAGGTTTCCTCGCCTTACCGTGGCTAGTTTAGCTTTCAAGGCTCGGCATGAGGTGCAGGCTTGCGTTAATTTGAAGGGCAATCTTCGCTGTTATCTTGGGATTCAGAACGGTCAACAAAAAGACAAACATGAATGATATCTAATTATAATGCAAAAAGTGTGTTGAAGTACTAAAACTTATCATAAAAATATAATTAAATTTTAAAACTTGTCAAATTTTAAAATTCATCAAAAATGCAATCGAATATTAAAACTTGTCAAATTGGTGCAATCGAGTTCTTCCATTAAAACTTAGCTAATAGAAAATACCGATGTAGCTTTTTTTAAGGTCATAGCGCATTGTTTGCACAAATACATATCGACTGTAACTTCGAGATGGGCTGGTCAAGTAATTCACTTGCCGGTACTCCTAAATATGAGGATCTCAACGCATTTAGCAAATATACGGGTTTCATGACACAAGTCCGTTTAAGCATGTGAGGTTCGTGCGGCTTCCTTTAATTTTTATGACGACTTGGAATGATTGGAGCCCTGCTAGAATGCAATGCACCTTTTTTATGTTCCCTCTTTTCTTAATTTCCAAAGGAGTCAGGATCTGATGCGGATTGATAATCCATCGAAAGGAAACGTCTTTTTCTAAGTTCTTACAGATTATCAACTATTTCCTTAGTAATTTCATACAAGCTTGTGAGTTCAGATTCAACCACTCGTGTCATTGAATAATACTTAAATTTCAATAATTAAAGAATTGAAAGGAAGGATCTTTTCTAAATTATTTTAGGTCATTAACTATTTGGCTAGTAATTCCTTCTTTTAATTACAAGTTCGTTAGTTCAGATTCAATCCGTCGCTCATGTCATTAATTTGTACGAACAGTATAATTTAATCTCGCCTCTTTTTACTTATTTTTTTTTCTCATTCTTACTAAAAGAAATGGGGCTGATATAATCCATTTCTTTATCGCTCTAATCACAATCCTTGCCCCGCACTTCGCAGGCGTGGGACGAGGATGGAGATGGGGACTTCCATGGCCCCTGCTTGCTACTCTACTTATTCCAATTAATCCTTTTATTATGTCCAATTCTAGAAATTTATTTTTGTTGAAATCGCTATTTAGTACATCACTCATTGAATTACATGCTCTTCAAGATAAGAATTTTACATTTAACTTAAGACAATCTATATGAAAATATCTTTTGGTAGGATACCACAATAGATTAAAAAAATTAGTGCCCAAAACTCGTGGTGACACACTTAAATTGCAACCTAATATTTGGAAGAGTATGCGAATAAGTGTACTTGAAATCCTAAAACTTATCATGAAAGTGTAATTGAGTCTTAAAATTTTTAGAAAGTGCAATTAAATCCTTAAATTTGTCACGAAAGTACAATTGGGTCCTAAAACTTTTAAAAAGTGCAATCAAATCTTAAAACTTGTCAATATGGTGCAGTCAAGTCTTTCCATTAACTCCATCTAACTTGACAAAAGAAAAATGCTAACAAGTTTTAAAATTTATTTGCACCAACTTGACTAATTTTTAGAACTTCCAATAAAGTTATCCCGAAAAGTATGGGTAGTGGCAATTCCTTAGTGACTTAGACTAGAACACAAATACGAAATTGCCGAGAAAAACACGAAGTTGATACGACTTAAATGAAATTGACATGGATGACACATTTTTTCTCATTTTTAATGAGAAAACTATGTAATCAATCACATCAGAACTTGACTTCGACCTTCCTTTTGGTTTGCCTCTATTATCACTAATTTGAAATTTTTTTATTGACTTCTCGCCCTGTTTTCTATTACAAGCCTTTTGTCCAATTTAGAATAATAATTCAAGCATTTTCTCTTAGTTTCTTCATTGAATAGGTTTTCTTTAACCATGCTCGCGGATAACGCACCGAAAGGAGCAAAATTGTTCAATGCAACAATCAAGGTGTCCCAACTATCGAGGAGAGTACCAAGCAATAGACATCATTGCAATTCACACCAACGTCAATCTCAAGATTGGTGCATTGATTTGCCAAATCTTAAAATTTACAAAAGTATCCCAACATGCTATTTCCCTCCTTGTATCTCAAATTCACAAGTTTTTTTTTAACTAGAAAAGCTTTATCATGTGGGGTCTCCTCTCATAGAGATCTTGTAATATTTTCCTCATAGTATCCACTTCTATTTCTTGAACAACATGATGAAACACACTATCATCAATTAATTGTCGAAGAAATCCAATCACTTTCCAATTCATTTGCACCCAGTCTTTTTGCCTTCATTGTCTCATTTAACCTCATCACCATCCATGGGATCATACAAATATTTACAATACAACATATCTTCTATCCGAGACTTCCAAATGGAGTAATGCGAGGCATTTAACTTAAATGGTGTCATTGGTTTCCTCCATTTAAAGCTTGAATCCCAACATTAACTCTGATGCCACTTTGTTGGGGAGAACCGAGAAGTTACTAGCCCAATCCATGATCAATTTCTTCCCTTAAACTAACCAATCAAAATCAATTTAACCCCAACAACAACCAGCAAAATATTCCAGCAATACAACTTCAAATTTGTAAATATAATGCCGAAATGATGAGGAGACAAAGGTAATGACATCACCAATATTTAAAGTGGGCACCCCAACGAGGGAAAAAATCACGGACGATCCAAAAACTTTCACTAATCACCAAGAATAGAATGATACAAAGAATTTATTATTTAGTCACACACTAGAGGTTCAGCATAAACAAATACAACAGTATTTGATCACTACGAAAGTGGATTAACACAAATGGGGCAAAAAACCCAAATTGATCAGAGAAAATGAGAGACAATTTGGAGAAGGTTCTCAACGAATGGAACCGATCAACTGGTAGCTCTCGATCTCACAAACAACATATTGAAATTTGACCAAATTTCGACAACAATTGGCCTTCGAATTGAAACCACAAAGCCACACCCCTTTTTCTTCTTTTCTTTCGTGTTCCCTCTTGGCCAAGAGCTCTCCCTCTCTTCTTTTTTCACCTTTCACAAACAACAACCCTATCTTTTCCGTTTTGCCTTTTATCTTGTCTTCTTTTTTACTCTCTTTTTTTTTTTTTTTTTTAATGTTAGCTGGGGACTACATAAGTGGAACCAGCCAACAGGACCAACACCTCAACATGAGGATCTCAACTTGTTTAGCAAATGTACATGATTCACGACACAAGTCGTTTAAGTATGTGAGACTCGTGCGACTTCCTTCACTTTTTATGAAGACTTATAATGATGGGGGCCATGGTAGATTGCTATGCACCCTTTTCATGTACCTTTTTTTTTTTCTTCTTTCCAATGTCATTAACTTTTTGTTTAGTAATTCCTAGTCATTAGCTGTTTGTTTAGTAATTCCTACTTCGAAACACAAGTTCATGAGTTCAGATTCAATCAATCAATGTCATTAAGTAATGCTTATCACTCTAATCACCAACCTTGCCCCCACTTCGCAGGCGTGGGATGAGGATGGAGATGGGGACTTCCATGGCCCCTGCTCACTACTTTATCCATTCTGTCAAAATCCTTTTGATTATGTTCAACTCTAGAAAGGTTTGTTGAAACCGTTATTTATTAGTTTGCATTTATACTCATAAAACAAAAACACTTACTAAATTATATGCTTTTAAAGCCAACAATTTTACATGTAACTTAAGATAATGTCTATGGAAAATATTTTCTGTAGGATACCGCATTAGACAAAAAAAAATATAGTATCCAGAACACTTTGTAACGCACATAAATTGCAAGCTAATATCTGGAAGAGTATGGGAAGTGACAATTCCTAGGTGACTTGAATACAAATAAGAATTTTTGACAAAAACAAAAAACTTGGTACGACTAAAATGAAATTGACATGGGATGACATGTTCTCCCTTATATTTAATAAGAAATACTTTGTAATCATTCACATCGAAATATTTGTCTTCCAACACAAAATGACATAAATAACCAAAATCAATATCTGGACACGACATAGATTTCTAATCCTCTATTTTTAAATTATACATTCACATTGCTGAGAATATCTCTTAAATTTGAGCTCGTGAAGGAAACAAGATCCAAGCAGAAATTTCAAATCCAAAAGGTACCGGCGAACAAGGAAGAAATTATCGAACCAAAAGAAGGCGATTTCCACTTATGAACCACAAAGATTTACACACCTATCCCCTTGGTTTCGTTGGACAGTAAAACTTTCTTCCTCATCCTCGACCATGCATAATAATTTACTGCAACATGCAAACAAACTAGATATGCTACGTACTGTTCTCAACAAACTACTTAGATACAGAGCATTAAGTATCTAGCTACGTATTTTCTTGTCTGCCAGAGCTTTCCTCACTCTTTGACATCCTTTTTCCATTCTCATGGAGTAGTGTGAGAACCACATACTCTTCTCGTCAGTGATCAAGTTCTCCAACACAACACCAACCACAAACCCAACTCCAGCACCAGCCAGAACAATTTTCCAATCCAAGTCGAATAGAGACTCTTCTTCATCATCTACGTCTAAAGATGGTGGTGGTGGTGGTGGTGGTGGTGGTGGAGGGTTATCACCATTTGTGCATTTAGTTGGTAGAGGACTTCCACACAAACCCTCATTCATCGCAAAGGAACTGCTCCCGAATGTGTCGAACTGTGTTCCACGTGGTATTGGTCCTCACAGTCGATTGTGAGAGACATGGAAAACCTCAAGAAAGGTGAGGCTGGCTAGTTGTTGAGGAATCTCTCCCTCGAGCTTATTCATGGAAAGATCCAGAGATTCGAGCACTGTAAAGTTTGCCAAGGAAGGAGGGATGCTACCATTGAGGAAGTTGTCCGAAAGGTTGAGTATACGAAGAGACCTCAGATCTCCAATGAGTTCAGGAATGAAACCTTCAAACTTGTTACTGGAGAGGTCAATTGCCACAAGGGTATCAGGAATCTTCGCATATTCCCTTTCCATGCCCTTATTCATCAATGCCATCGCATAAGTTATCATACTTCCGTTGACCAAAGTAAAAGATAGACCAAGCCATAGATCAATATCCATATATGCCAACTTATCTTGACCGGCGGTAACCTTCATGGCGCTGCAGCTGTGTAACAACTTGGAGGAAGTTTACCATTGAAGTTGTTGTTGGAAAAGTCCAGGATGTGCAAATTGGTGAAATTAAGCTGGCTTAGATGACCTTCTATGGGACCATGGAACTCATTGGACTGCAAGCCAATTACTTTTAGGTAGGCCAATTCTGATAGCCAAAGTGGAAATGTATCATTAATTTCGTTGCCACCAAGATTCAAATACTCTAGCATTCCGCAATTTCCTAAAGATCTCGGCACAATCCCTCCTAGTCAATTTTCTCTGAGGTCGATCATCTTCAATGCACAACCATCGGGGTAAACGTGAGGAATCATGCCGCTGAATTTATTTCTTGCTAGGTTCAAATAAATCAAAGGGGCAATACTACCCAAACAAAGAGGAAGTGTGCCATTCAGAGAATTGTTGGACAAATCGAGCACGGCAAGAGAACTCACTTCACAAATGGATGTTGGAACTTCCCCAAATAGAAAATTATTGGAGATGTTGTATAGCCTGACCGAGGGAGGTGGGACAGGGAGGGTTGTTTCTAGCAAGTTAGAACTAACGTCAAGATACTCCAACTTTGGCAAAGGAAGATCGGTCTGGTTGTTTTCGAAGCCGGTTAAAAGATTGTAAGAAAGATCTATGTAACTGAGAGATTCTTTGCTATTGTTCCACATCCAACTAGGAATGGTCCCTCGGATTCTGTTGTGTGGTAGATCTAACTGCACCAATTCGTTTAAGTAGCCTATAAAGTGTGGGAACTCCGTCAAATTGCATGAATCCAAGTATAAGTAGGCAAGGTTCGATGAGGTGGCATTGACGAATGACTTGTTGAACGATATATTGTTGAAGGACAATCGCAAGGTTCCTAAGTTCTCGAGCTTGAGTAGATCATTTGCATCAAGAACGCCATTGAGATTAAGCGACTCCAGGTCAAGCTCTTGAAGATCCTTCAGATTCCACAATGTGCCCGGAATATTACCATGCAAGTCGTTGCGAGAAAGGTGGAGTGAAGTCAACTGCTTCAGGTTCTCAAATGAAGATGGAAATCCACTGCTTAACTGATTACCTACCAAACAGAGAGAGAGAGAGAGGGGGGGGGGGGGGGGGGGGGGGGGGGGGGGGTGGAAAAAGGATATCAGACAAGGGAGCGTTAGTTACAAACAATCTCGTCGGCTGAAGTATCACCTGAAAACTGGCCAAAAAAGAAAACTATTACCTGAAATGTCCAAGTAGGTAATTTTGGTCAAGTTGACCACCCACTCCAAAGTATCACCACTCAAAGCTTGAGAAGTGATACTTTGGAGTGGGCTGTAAGATAAGCAAAGGAAACAGGGATTTGACCTTGCAAGTTATTTCCTGGCAGGTCCAGCGAAGTGAGATGAGAAAGATTACCCAATGAAGAGGAAGGATCCCGAGAAATGGCAATTCCAGGCTATTAACTCATTCAAGAGACTAAGATTTCCAATCGAAGTGGGTAATTTCTCCTGAGAAGTTGGTCCAGTGAAGGTGTAACTTTTTCAATGGAGCCCCCATGCAGTTCGGGGAAAAAACCAGAAAGTCTTTTCTTTCTCTCTATTTGGTAGGTAATCGGTTTAGCAGTAAATTTCCATCTTCATTTGAGAACCTCAAGCAGTTGACTTCTGCTCGACCTTTCTTACAACGACTTGTACGGTGATATTCCGAGCACATTGTGGAATCTAAAGTATCTTCAAGAGCTTGAACCTGGAGTCGCTTAATCTCAATGGCGTTCTTGATGCAAATGATCTATTCAAGCTCGAGAACTTAGGAACCTTGCGATTGTCCTTCAACAATATATCGTTTCAACAAGTCATTCGTCAATGCCACCTCATCGAACCTTGCCTACTTATACTTGGATTCATGCAATTTGACCGAGTTCCCACACTTTATCGGCCTTTAAACGAATTGGTGGCAGTTAGACCTACCACACAACAGAATCCGAGGGACCATTCCTAGTTGGATGTGGAGCAATAGCAAAGAATCTCTCAGTTACATAGATCTTTTCTCACAATCTTTTAACCGGCTTCGAAAACAACCAGAACCGATCTTCCTTTGCCAAAGTTGGAGTATCTTGACGTTAGTTCTAACTTGCTAGAACAACCCTCCCTGTCCCACCTCCCTCGGTCATGCTATACAACATCTCCAATAATTTTCTATCTGGGGAAGTTCCAACGTCCATTTGTGAAGTGAGCTCTCTTGTCGTGCTCGATTTGTCCAACAATTCTCTGAATGGCACACTTCCTCCTTTTTTGGGTAGGATTGCCCCTTTGATTTATTTGAACTCACGTTTTACCCTGATGGTTGTGCATTGAAGATGATCGACCTCAGAGAAAACCGACTAGGAGGGATTGTTCCGAGATCTTTAGGAAATTGCGGAATGCTGGAGTACTTGAATCTTGGTGGCAACCAAATTAATGATACATTTCCACTTTGGCTATCGGAATTGGCCTACCTAAAAGTAATTGGCTTGCAGTCCAATGAGTTCCATGGTCCCATAGAAGGTCATCAAAGCCAGCTTAATTTCACCAATTTGCACATCCTGGACCTTTCCAACAACAACTTCAATGGTAAACTTCCTTCCAAGTTGTTACACAGCTGCTGCGCCATGAAGGTTACCACCGGTCTAGATAAGTTGGAATATATGGATATTGATCTATGGCTTGGTCTGTCTTTTACTTTAGTCAACGGAAGCATGATAACTTATTCGACGACATTGATGAATAAGGGCATGAAAGTGAATATGCAAGATTCCTGATACCCTTGTGGCAATTGACCTCTCCAGCAACAAGTTTGAAGGTTTCATTCCTGAACTCATTGGAGATCTGAAGTCTCTTCGTATACTCAACCTTTCAAACAACTTCCTCAATGGTAGCATCCCTCCTTCCTTGGCAAACTTGACAATGCTCGAATCTTTGGATCTTTCCATGAATAATCTCGAGGGAGAGATTCCTCAACAACTAGCCAGCCTCACCTTTCTTGAGGTTTTCCACGTCTCTCACAATCAACTGTGGGGACCAATACCACATGGAACACAGTTCGACACATTCGGGAGCAGTTCCTTTGCGATGAATGAGGGTTTGTGTGGAAGTCCCCTGCCAAATAAATGCACAAATGGTGATAATCCTCCACCACCACCACCATCTTTAGACGTAGATGATGAAGAAGAGTCTCTATTCGACTTGGATTGGAAAATTGTTCTGGCTGGTGCTGGAGTTGGGTTTTTGGTTGGTGTTGTGTTGGAGAACTTGATCACTGACGAGAAGAGTATGTGGTTCTCGCACTACACCATGAGAATGGAAAAAGGATGTCAAAGAGTGAGGAAAGCTCTGGCAGACAAGAAAATACGTAGCTAGATACTTAATGCTCTGTATCTAAGTAGTTTGTGAGAACAGTAGCATATCTAGTTTGTTTGCATGTTTGCAGTAATTATTATGCATGGTCAAGGATGAGGAAGAAAGTTTTGCTGTCCAACCAAACCAAGGGGATAGGTGTGTAAATCTTCGTGGTTCATAAGTGGAAATCTCCTTCTTCTGGTTCAACAATTTCTTCCTTGTTCGCCGGTGCCATTTGGATTTGAAATTTCTGCTTATTGGATCTTGTTTCCTTCACGAGCTCAAATTTGAGAGATATTCTCAACCATGTGAATGTATAACTTAAAAATAGAGGATTAGAAATCTATGTCGTGTCAAGATATTAATTTTGCTTATTATGTCATTTTGTGTTGGAAGACAAATATTTCGATGTGAATGATTACAAAGTATTTCTTGTTAAATATAAGGGAGAACATGTCATCCCGTGTCAATTTAATTTTAGTCCTACCAAGTTTTTTTTTTGTCAGAAAATTCTTATTTGTATTCAAGTCACCTAGGAATTGTCACTTCCCATACTCTTCCAGATATTAGCTTGCAATTTATGTGCGTTACAAAGTGTTCTGGATGCTTTTTTTTTTTTTTTTATCTAATGCGGTATCCTACAGAAAATATTTTCCATAGACATTATCTTAAGTTACATGTAAAATTGTTGGCTTTAAGAGCATATAATTAGTAAGTGTTTTTTTTTATGAGTACAAATGTAAACTAATAAAGAACGGTTTCAACAAACCTTTCTAGAGTTGAACATAATCAAAAGGGTTTTGTCGGAATGGATGAAGTAGTGAGCAGGGGCCATGGAAGTCCCCATCTCCATCCTCATCCCACGCCTGCGAAGTGGGGTCAAGGTTGGTGATTAGAGTGATAAGTATTACTTAATGACATTGATTGATTGAATCTGAACTCATGAACTTGTGTTTCGAAGTAGGAATTACTAAACAAACAGCTAAAGACTAGGAATTACTAAACAAAAAGTTAATGACATTGGAAAGAAGAAAAAAAAAAGGTACACGAAAAGGGTGCATAGCAATCTACCATGGCCCCCATCATTATAAGTCTTCATAAAAAGTGAAGGAAGTCGCACGAGTCTCACATACTTAAACGACTTGTGTCGTGAATCATGTACATTTGCTAAACAAGTTGAGATCCTCATGTTGAGGTGTTGGTCCCTGTTGGCTGGTTCCGCTTATGTAGTCCCCAGCTAACATTAAAAAAAAAAAAAAAAGAGTAAAAAAGAAGACAAGATAAAAGGCAAAACGGAAAAGATAGAGTGGTTGTTTGCAGGTGAAAAGAGAAGAGAGGGGGAGCTCTTGGCCAAGAGGGAACACGAAAGAAAAGAAGAAAAATAGGGATGTGGCTTTGTGGTTTCAATTCGAAGGCCAATTGTTGTCGAAATTTGGTCAAATTTCATATGTTGTTTGTGAGATCGAGAGCTACCAGTTGATCGGTTCCATTCGTTGAGAACCTTCTCCAAATTGTCTCTCACTTTCTCTGATCAATTTGGGTTTTTTCTGCCCCATTTGTGTTAATCCACTTTCGCAGTGATCAAATACTGTTGTATTTGTTTATGCTGACCTCTAGTGTGTGACTAATAATAATTCTTTGTATCATTCTATTCTTGGTGATTAGTGAAAGTTTTTGGATCGTCCGTGATTTTTTCCCTCGTTGGGGTGCCCACTTTAAATATTGGTGATGTTCATTACCTTTGTCTCCTCATCATTTCGGCATTATATTTACAAATTTGAAGTTGTATTGCTGGAATATTTTGCTGGTTTGTTGTTGGGGTTAAATTGATTTTGATTGGTTAGTTTAAGGGAAGAAATTGATCATGGATTGGGCTAGTAACTTCTCGGTTCTCCCCAACAAAGTGGCATCAGAGTTAATGTTGGGATTCAAGCTTTAAATGGAGGAAACCAACGACGCCATTTAAGTTAATGCCTCGCATTACTCCATTTGGAAGTCTCGGATAGAAGATAAGTTGTATTGTAAATATTTGTATGATCCCATGGATGGTGATGAGGTTAAATGAGACAATGAAGGCAAAAAGACTGGGTGCGAATGAATTGGAAAGTGATTGGGTTTCTTCGACAATTAATTGACGATAGTGTGTTTCATCATGTTGCTCGAGAAATGGAAGTGGATACTATGAGGAAAATATTACAGATCTCTATGAGAGGAGACCCCACATAATAAAGCTTTTCTAGTTAAAAAAAAACTTGTGAATTTGAGATACAAGGAGGAAAATAGCATATTAGGACACTAGTGTAAATTTTAAGATTTGGCAAATCAATGCACCAATCTTGAGATTGACGTTGGTGTGAATTGCAATGATGTCTATTGCTTGGTACTCTCCTCGATAGTTTGGACCCCTTAGTCGTTGCATTGAACAATTTTGCTCCTTTCGGTGTGCTATCTACGAGCATGATTAAAGAAAACCTATTCAATAAAGAAACCAAGAGAAAATGCTTGAATTATGATTCTAAATTGGACAAAAGGCTTGTAATAGAAAACAGAGCGAGAAGTCAATCAAAAAAATTTCAAATTAGTGATAATAGAGGCAAACCAAAAGGAAGGTTGAAGTCAAGTTTTGATGTGATTGATTGCACAATTTTCTCATTAAAAATGAGAGAAACGTGTCATCCCATGTCAATTTCATTTAAGTTGTATCAAGTTCATGTTTTTCTCGGCAATTTCGTATTTTGTGTTCTAGTCCACCAAGGAATTGCCACTACCCATACTTTTCGGGATAACTTTATTGGAAGTTCTAAAAATTAGTCAAGTTGGTGGAAATAAATTTGAAACTTGTTAGCACTTTTTATTTGTCAAGTTAGATAGAGTTAATGAAAGGATTTGATTGCACCATCTTGACAAGTTTTTTTAAGATTTGATTGCACTTTTTAAAAGTTTTAAGACCCAA
>JAGVVM010021207.1:0-40825 GCA_019149425.1 Psidium friedrichsthalianum | reverse complement strand
TGTCGCACCACGTTCTTCCGCTGAAGCGGAGTATCGAGCAATGGCATCGTCAGTTAGCGAATTATTTGGTTGCGGAAGTCTCCTTTCTTCCTTGGGAGTACCCACTCAGCGACCCACTCAAATTTTCTGTGACAATCAAGCCGCCCTTCACATAGCTGCTAATCCTGTCTTCATGAGCGTACGAAGCACATAGAAATTGATTGCCACTTCGTTCATGAACATCTTCGATCTGGGGTGGTCATTACAGCGCATGTGTCTACACGTGATCAATTAGCTGACATTTTCATTCACGAAGGCCTTGGTCGAGATCGTTTCCGTTTTCTGCTTTTTCAAGTTGGGCATTCGCGATCCTCATGCTCCAACTTGAGGGGAGTATTACGGATTGTACAGTTTCCCCACTAGAGCTATTGTATTATTTTAGGAATTTGTTATATTTGTTAGCCTGTATAGTATCTGTAGCCTTTTCCTGTTTCCTTGTTTAGCCTTTTACCTTTTAGGTGTTTTTTGTTTCCTCCTTTGTGATCGTTCCTTAGCCTTATTTATTTTTGTCGAGAATCTGTAATGCAGACTGAGGAATCAAGTTTTCTGGTTCCAAAATTATCACTTTTTAATTACAATACACAGGTTTGAACTTCCCTGCAGAAGGCTAGAAACAGGAAGCAAGTTATCACGGTCAATGCCTTTAGTAATTCTCTCCTCTGTTTACTCTCTCACTGTCTTGTGATGATGAAGCGCTCAAATTGTTATCGTTTTGGTCATTGACTGTGAGAACTACTGCTACGGGAGGTTACTTGTATTTGCAATTTGGAATGAATTGTTCTATGCTTTCTTCATTTGACAGACTGAAAAAGTTGTCTCATTTATGAAAACCAGAAATTTTTCTAATGGCTGAATTCAGACCCCAGTCTCTGACCAAAAAAAAAAAAAAAGAATTCAGACAAGTGAACCTAAACTGTTTGCCACGTCAGCACTGGAGGGGCCACCGCGGACGTGGCAGGATTTGCCCAGAGAGACGCGTTCCTCCTGGCATATGTTTCCGCCTTTGCAGGTCCAAACTTTTGTACAATCTTTTGCTTCTGCTAGGTAACCCTTTTGTCATCACGTCAGCACTGCGTTTGCAGATTAAAGAACCACAATAATGCACAAAGTTTAAGGTCCCAATTTGTAGCAATCTTTGCTTCTGCTAAGGGAACGATTTTCCTCGTCTGTTGGCATCAGACCGTTCAACCATGAGAGACAACCCATTTATGTACGCCAGTTATATGTTTACTAAAATTGGCACTTTTGACTGTGAGAACTTTGTCACGCAAAAATCTCCGAACAGCTAAGATCTTTCATTGATACTAGTGTTAATTCAAGAGCAGATTGTGTTCTCACTGCTTAATTAACGGAAGGCCAAAATCAATGAAAGATGATCTATCTAATATGGCAGAAAATATTGATCTTATCTTCTTCTTCCTGCTAGAAGCTGTGACTTCATTTCTACACAAGCGCACATGATTTGCCTGTAAAATTATACGAATGTTTTTCCCCACATTTGCAGATCTCTGCATAAGTTTGCCAAGGCAGCAGTACTAAAGCTAAAGCTGTCATCTTTCTGCACTGGGTATGCAATGACGTAGATACTGCTCAATATCAAGTCAAGAGGAAGCATCAACAATCTGGCCCCAAGTTTTAGTGGAAGTAAGAATTAGGTGTCGCACGAGAGGACAAGCAAGAGGAGGAAGAATAAGTGAAGTATATAGCCGTTTCTGGTATAATGCCGGGAGATGCCGAACTTTGTAGGACTTCTAGGGAACACGCCTTTAGTTATACTTCTCAGAGGAGATTGTGTCACTATATTGTCATTCTTGCGATGGCAAATGCTTAAAGAGCAAGCTTTCACTTAGTGAGCAAGACGGTAGGATTATCTGTATATGTGCATTATTATGAGTACTTTAATCTGCAAACCACACTAAGGAGGGTGATAGTGGATGACTTATTAATGGGTATTAACCCAGAAAAGCCTTGTAGACTGGAAATGTTTAATTTTTTTAATGAAAATGGAGACAGGACAGACTCATCTTTGATCTGAGTGTTGAGTTTTCCATGAGTCCATCAGGAATAGGCTAAGCATGTATCCTCTTCAAAAGGTTTTGCTGTTTTAAGTCAGCCTGTTTCTAGGACGAAATCATCATGACATAATCAAATTCGTAACTAATTACTCTCAAGCAATTTCTTCTTGGAAACAAGTTACTTAACTGGTGATTAGATAGTAGAGACAGCAGGGATCAGCTCGGATCGATCCTATTGCAGAGACAACAGGGATCAGCTCTGATCGATCCTATTGCACAGACAGTGGGACCAGTCTGAACTACTACTGTGTAGGTAGGTTCTTAGTTCTCTTGCAAACTGCATAAGTAGGCGAGCTCTTCAGGAAGGTGAACAGCCTGATCTGCGGACTGTAAAAAGGAAGTGGTATTCCTGGTTCCATAGAGAGATTGAATCAGGGGATCTGGAGATGTACTTACCTGTATGCAAAATGCTCAAATATGGAGAATGGTCATACAACAAACTGGCATATACAAACAATGCCTCGATGGTTCACTGATTACAAGAGTCCTAAAACTCATTGACATGTATAAACCATATTGAATTGGGATTCTAAGGTCTCATTGGCCGATAGGAGAAATATGCCGCATATTCAACTGACAAAATCTTCATTCGATACTTTTTCAAAAACTTCCACTGCGATATCAGGAGTTGGAATAGAAAGAGACAGAATTGAAACTGCAAAGCAGAATTCAATAATTCATTTCACATGATACAGTTGCTACAGCATATGTGGAATTAAAGAGCTCATAGCTGGACAGAATACAAGTGTGACAGATCAATGAAATGATAAATCAGCATCTGATACATACAGCCTGACAAATTCCATCAACTCCCTTCCAGTGTAACATCAAAGATCAGAGAGAAAGACACAGAATTGAAACTACAAGGCACAATCAAATTTATGGTACAATTCCCTCAACTGTCAAGCCGCATTTGCTGTTTACTTCTGATCTAGCATTTGTATGTCATCTTGTCAAAGAGTAATACAGCAACACCCTGCAAAAATGGTGGATGCTGCACGCTTGATTCTGCTTCAAATGTTCTACAGTGCCAATATTCTACGCCTTAAACCTTTTGAACTCAAACCAAATCTCATAGTGGTTAAAGAGCAAGCTGTCATGTGTTTGCTTCCCAACATACTTAAGCCCTAAACTTGTAAGCCTCCTTGTACACTCCTCACCTCCCAATCGCGAGCAGAATTTTATGTTGTGTGAGACAAATATGCGTCCTTCATGAGGTTTCAACTTGCCCACCAATCTCTCCAGTCCAACCCACACAAGCTTATCAGGCATGTGCAGGAACACAGCACTAGCATATATGAGATCATATGTACTTCCAGACCAAACTTGGTGAAGTCCATATCCTCACCCCGCACAATCAAAGGGCGTTTATGCAACAAACACGTGAGGGAAGCTCGTATCTGAATGCAGCCATTAAAGAAAGTTCATCCCTCTCTAGGCAGTGAAAGTGGTCAGGATCTAGGTAAGTAATGAAATGCAAGCCAACTCGGAGTGTCCCACAACCAATCTCGAGAAACGTGAGTCAGGTTTAAGGTGCACAGCGTCCGCGAGAAATTCAAACACATCTCGACCCCCTGCCCAAGGCTCACCGTAATAGCTATGATGCTCTTCGACAAGAAGCTCCCCAGGACAAGGAAGGGCAGTGTGGTTGCTTGAATCTGGCTCTTCGTAATGAGATATGCCCTGAATCTGGAAACATGAAGACAATGTTCATATCTCTGAAAGCTTGATTTTTATATTACAAATAAAAGAAAATGTAGTGTAACTTATCCACCAGATGCAACAGATTACTCGGTGAAAAATACATAATTACACTAAAATGGTATGTGTGACATACTCTGCGAAGATTACAAAGCTATACATAAGAGAGCAATCCACTTCAAAGTTTCAGATAAAAACTCATCTAATCTTTCATCAAGTTAATTATGGCGACAAGAACAGAACAATCTATAATACATCAATCTCTGTCCAGATACAAGATCAAGGAAGAATATATGGTCGAAAGCAAATTCTAGAGCCGAAACATAAAGAAATAGCAACCAACTGCAACTGAATATAAGCTCCCAACTCAGTTCTACAATCTCAGCAAAAGGCGGTACACACTTCATTCATATAAGATAAAGGCTGCAAATTCAAGGCAGGAAATTATGGCACGACCCGAGATTACATCTGCAGTTGCAAAATAATCACCACGAGAGACATCAAATTCGGCATGACACTACGCACCGCTATTTGAACTTCACGTGACATACCGTGTAATAAAAATATCAATTTTGATCATATCGTTTAAACTTAAGGTACTCTAGCTACGAGATGGTAGCACAGAACATAATTGTCACCCGCATTGACACGAGCAATTCACTTAGCACACCGCAACAGCATTACACCAAAGTAAAAGTACGATAAAAGCATTTCATTTGCACATAATAATAGAGAAAAGAAGCAATTACTGGTTAAGATCTTCGAGCTGTTGAGCTCTGGTGCGAGATTGATCCCCTTGCGGAGCACGTTGTCTTGCATATGCAACCCGTTGGCTCGGATCTGAGTCTTCACACCCACTCTATATCCGCCTCCGTCGGCTTGATCCCGCCCCTAGCTCCGCCGTGCCCGTTGGCGGCGGAGCTGGTGGCGGGGGGAAGGGGCCGGGGCAAGAGCAGGAGGAGAGAGAGAAGAAGAGGAAGAAGAGGAAAATGGCAGCGCCGAGGACGGAGAGCACGAGGACAGGGACTGTAATGACTATGCCTCTCTGGGAAGGCATGGCTACGAGCTCGGATGTGCTGGTTTGGGAGAATTTTTCCAGGGATTTTGTTGCTCGTGACCCGATTTGGGGTTTTTGATTATGCGTGTCGGATTGGCATTGGGTGGATTTGGTGGCGTCAAGGAGTGGGATTGAATCGATCGAATCGAATCGAGGCGCGCATGACAACCATTCTGTTCTAAAAATGATTTCTGGAACAGAAATAGATTTTTCTATTTCTGTTAGAAACAAAAAAATTTTATTCTGGTTTTGGGCCAAAATCTATTTCTGGAATAGATTTTTGTTTCAAAATAGAAAAACAGATTTGCGTTGCCAAACGAGTTTCTGTTCCAAACCTATTTCTGGAATAGGTTTGGAACAGAAACAGAGAAATAGAAACGTTGTTATGCACGCCCTCGAAGTGGCGAAGAAACTACTTCGTTCCTGTTTTTGGGGGACAAACGTTGTTTGCTCTTCCTTATTTTCGAAGGAAAATACATTTTTGCTGGAATCGTGAGTAAAATTTTGGGATTAAATTCGTTGTGTTATTTTCAATCTAACCACTCAGTAATATTTTCCTTTTCAATTTGATCCTTTTGGCTAGAATGATCGGATGAAATGATGACATGATTGTCGAATACGATGTTTAACATTCCGCGTTACCAATGAGAACTTTAAAAAAGTAATGCCGTTACTTTTCTTGAAAAAAGCCCATTGGATAATAAAAATAGAGGAAAAAAATTCATTTAGTAATGGTTGGATGCTCACTAGATTTAAGCAGTGACACCTCGTGAAAAGATGAAAAGAGATAGAATTACTCGGTCTTTGTTGTAAATTTGGGACGAGAACCTGTGGATCCAAGCAAAGTGAGGGTGCTCACCATAATGGCTAGTGCCAATAACTCTTACCATCAGATCTGAAGGTGAGGGAAATGTTCCTTCCATGCGTTGCTGATTTTCGAGTGAAAGTGGTTGCATCCCATTGAAAAATTCACATTCCGTCCCTCCTCTTTCTCCTCCCTTCTAAATTTGTGCTCATATATGTACATGCATATATTTCATCTCAACCAATTGATATGATATAATATTTACGTTAAGATGCACTTTTTTATTAAAAGCTCAAAATTTGAAAAGTATTATTTAGAATATTATTGATTAATCATTTAGAAAAATCAATTTATTATCGATAACAAAGTATACCTAATAATTTTTATGGGCGATGAAAAAAATCCATTCATTTAAATTTATAAGCGAAATGAGTAATTAGTTAGGAGAAAATATTTTTCAATCTAAAAGTTGAAAAATATTTGATGATGGGATAAGTTTAACCAAAAGAAGATTAGGACTCAATGAAAAGAGAAAAAGTTTAGAGCCAGCGTTGTATAATTTCGAAAAAGTTCATCGCCGAAAAGATAAATTTTTATTCGGAAATACTGAAATAGGCGGTCCGGTCTGATAATCTCCCCAAGTGTAGGGATTCTTTCTCCAGTCTCATTCGTCTCTATTCTTCAGTTTCGTGCCCTCTTTCCCTCCTCGCGGCTGAACCAGAGCACCAGCGCCCGGTGATTGATTTGGCTCTCTCTCTCGCTCTCTCGCTTTGTGCTTCGGCTTTCCATTTGTAGCTCGTGAGTCTTCGATCCTCGAACTGTTTCATCTCTCCACTTGGGCGCGCTCTGTTCTTGTCGTTAGCTTTTTCCTGGTGCGATCCGTGGTGTGCGACGGCCGTCTGTTTAGGGCGCGCAACCTGCGCGAATCTCGCTTGATCGAGCGGAATCGAGATAATGACGCTCCACGAGCGTCCTGATGAGAACTTGATTGGCGTGCGTGATTAAGTTTGAGCTGCGGGTTTCGGTTTCGAAATGTGTTTGCGTGGGTGAATATCTTGTTTCGTCGTTGTGTCTGATTCCGCGGTTCGCTGCGAATTGCTGCAAATAGTCCATGTTTTCGTGTCGTTTAGCAGTTTAGTGGCTCACTAGTTCATCCGGTTGTCATTTCTGGTGGCATCTCGGGCACAGCCCTAGTTTTATCACAGGCACTAGATGATGGTTTACCCCTGGAGGTTAAATTTTATGGATAGGGAGGACAAGCCTACATGTGAAAGATAGCTTGTCAGACCCAAGAGAATGAGGGGAAACCATGGCATTTCACTCAATTCCTCTTTTGAAGGCTATCCTCGACTCCATACTATTTGTTAGCTTTTTGGTAGAGTTTCTCTATCTGCTCCGTGGCACTTAGTTTAGGGCTTGAAGATGGATATAAATCTTGTAAATTTGACTAGAGCTTCAGTTTTCCACATTGTAAAACTTACGTGTGCTCAATCTGAGGTGTGCATTGCTTTGACTGTTTGACGTGTCTGATTTTGGAGTTTACTTGAATCGTGTGTATCAATTGGTTATTGCCTCTCGTCTTATGGTTTATTTGAACCATTTCAGATTCCTATAATCTTGAGAATGAAGTAAGCCCATTTCTCTTTTTATTTGCATTTTCCCTTTGAATATTGGTTTTTTAATCTTCCAATTTCCTCTCTTCATTTGCTCTCCGGTGCAATATCTTTTTTTCTCAATTATATTCAACTTAAGGCTGAGTGTTGTAGCTGATTGCAAGAATCTCGTGCGAAAGTGTTCACTTGAAATTTTTGTGAAGGCTTGGGGCTTTCCCCTCCTAGAAATTTAGTGCATTGTACATTTTTACGGTGTTCCTGTCAAACATCATTGCTTTCTGGTTGATGGTGTAGTTCAGCTTGAAATTTGGTTCAAATTTTAACATACTTTTTTTTTTTAAACCTGAGTTCAGCTTCTATTTGCATGTTACCACCAGTACACAAGCCCCTTACACAATTTGATATATGGGACAATGCCCCTTTTATGTGTTCTCTGACTGAATAGCAATTTTCAAGTTTGGTTGGTGGTGTACTTCCTTTCTCAATAGCTAGTAAACTAATGACATTAGTTGTTCAAGCTTGAACTTCTAATTGTTGTCAATGACTCTTTTGGTGTTTTCAAACAACTAAATCTGGTCATGGTTATAATGTCTTATGGTTCATGTTTCGCAGGATAAGTGATGGAGGATGTAAAACATAAATCTAGGAAGGAGGCAGAATCAAAGAAAGCTCATCGAGATCATGATCATGATCGGGAAAGAGAAAGGGAGAGGAATGGGGAAAGACATCGAGATAAGGAGAGGGAAAAGAAAGAGCGCAACAGTCGACGTTTTGAAAGGGAGAAGAGTAGTGATTCTGATGAGAGGCATGAGAGAGAAAGGGAGCGAGAGAAGGATAAGCACAGAGAAAGGGAAAAGGATAGAGTAAGAAGTCGTGACCGTGAGAAGGAGAAATCTAGAGAAAAGAAGAGGGATAGGGAAAAGGATAGAGAAAGAGAAAGAGAAAGAGAAGATAGGGAGAAGGAGAAGAGAGAGAGAGCAAGGGAGAAGGAGAGGGAGAGGGAGAGAGAAAAGGAGAAGAGGGAACGCGAGAGGAAGAGAGGGAGAGAAAGTAGAGAAAGAGAGAAGAGGGAACGTGATAGGGAGAAGGAGAAGGAGAGGGAGAGGGAGAGAGAGAGGGAGAGGGAGAGAAGGGTACGAGAAAGGGAAAAGATTCGGGAAGTTGATAGTGATTATAGTGGAGATGAATCCCCGGAGCATGACAAAGAAGCGTCGAAGGAGAGATGATGATGAAAATTATGAAGAAAGAGATCGTGAAAAGGGTAGGAGCAGGGAAGCAAGCGCCGTGATAACAATGAAGATAGCCCGAGGAGGAGGACTGATGAGGAGGATTTTGAGAAGAAAGACGATAAGTCCACTCAAGAAGAAGAATTAGAGGATGAACAAAAGAAATTGGATGAGGAGATGGAAAGAGGAGGAGAAGAGTTCAAGAGTGGCAGGAGTTGAGGAGAAAGAAGGAAGAGCTGGAAAGGGAAAAGCGCGGTGAGGTGACTGTGGAAGAAGAAAAGTCTGGGAAGGCCTGGACTCTTGAAGGAGAATCTGATGATGAGGAGGCTGGTCCCATGGCAAACCAGATATGGATGTGGACGAAGATAAACCTGCTGATAATGAAACTGGGGATGCTATGGTGGTGGATTCTGAGAATGGAGAAACTGCTCCAGCTTTAGAAGAAAGGGAAAATGGTGCTGGTGGAGATGAGGAAGTCGATCCATTGGATGCTTCATGAATGATTTGGTGTTGCCTGAAGTGGAGAAGCTGAATAATCCCATGCCTACTTCAACTGCTGCTGACGATAACTCAGACATGAAGAGAAAAGATAAGAAAAATAATATAAGTAATGGAAAACAGGCGAGGAATGGTCCAAGTAAGTCTATGGGAAGAATTATCCAGGGGGAGGATTCGAGTCTGACTATGAAGATCTGAGAATGAAGGAGGTCCTTCAGAAGATGAAGATGATGACGAGTTCATGAAAGGGTCAAGAAGACAAAAGTGAAAAACTGTCCATAGTTGACCATTCTAAGATTGATTATAAACATTTCGCAGAACTTCTATATTGAAGTAAAGGAGATTTCTAGGATGAGTGCTGAAGAGGTAGCTGTGTACAGAAAACAGCTGGATTGAAGCTTCATGGAAAAGATGTGCCAAGACCGATTAAAACATGGCACCAGACAGGACTCACTAGTAAAATTCTGGAGACTATAAAAAAGCTTAGTTATGAGAAGCCATGCCAATTCAAGCTCAGGCTCTCCCAGTGATTATGAGTGGTCGAGACTGCATAGGTGTTGCAAAAACTGGTTCAGGCAAAACCCTTGCATTTGTGCTGCATGCTGAGGCACATCAAGGACCAGCCACCGGTTGTAGCCGGAGATGGGCCCGATCGGTCTGGTTATGGCACTACAAGAGAGCTTGTCCAGCAGATACACAGTGATATAAGAAGTTTGCCAAAGGAATTGTGTCAGATGTGTGCCTGTTTATGGAGGTTCTGGTGTCGCCCAGCAAATTAGTGAGTTAAAGCGGGGTACTGAGATTGTTGTCTGTACCCCAGGTAGGATGATTGACATTCTTTGCACTAGTGGGGGGAAGATAACAAATCTGCGTAGGGTCACCTATTTGGTCATGGATGAAGCAGATAGAATGTTTGACATGGGTTTGAACCTCAGATTACAAGAATTGTCCAAAATATCCGTCCAGACCGTCAAACTGTACTATTTTCCGCCACTTTTCCTCGTCAGGTTGAGATTTTGGCCCGTAGAGTCTTGAACAAACCTGTAGAAATTCAGATTGGTGGCAGGAGTGTTGTTAACAAGGACATAACCCAGTTGTTGAGGTAAGACCGGAAAGTGAAAGGTTCCTGAGATTGTTAGAATTGCTTGGCGAATGGTATGATAAGGGGAAGATCTTAATTTTTGTTCATACCCAGGCGAAATGCGATGATTTGTTTAGAGATATGCTAAGACATGGGTATCCGTGTCTTTCACTTCATGGGGCCAAAGATCAAACGGACAGGGAATCCACGATAAATGATTTTAAGAGCAATGTGTGCAATTTACTGATTGCTACTAGCATTGCTGCCAGGGGACTCGATGTGAAGGAGCTTGAACTGGTGATTAATTTTGATGTTCCTAATCATTATGAAGATTATGTCCACCGAGTTGGTCGGACAGGTCGAGCTGGTCGTAAAGGCTGTGCTGTGACATTCATATCAGAGGATGAGGCTAGATATGCGCCAGATCTTGTCAAGGCCTTGGAACTTTCTGAACAAGTAGTTCCTGATGATCTAAAAGCCCTTGCTGATGCTTTCATGGCTAAAGTGAATCAGGGGCTTGAGCAAGCCCATGGACTGGTTATGGAGGAAGTGGTTTTAAGTTCAATGAAGAGGAGGATGAAGTTAGGCGAGCGGCCAAAAGGCACAGGCTAAAGAATATGGCTTTGATGAAGACAAGTCTGATTCGGATGATGATGATGATGGGTCCGGAAGGCAGGTGGTGACATCTCACAGCAGGCTGCCCTTCAATTAGCTGCCCTTGCTGCGGCTTCCAGAGCCAGCACAGCTTCAAATGTGACTCCTAGCACAGTTGGTCAGATACCAAATGCAATTCCTGCTGCCCTTCCCAGTATTCTTGGTTCCACAACTTCTGCAGTTCTACCTGGGACTCTGCCCGTTTTGCCCACTGATGGTGCTGCCCGTGCAGCAGCTATAGCAGCTGCCATCAATCTACAGCATAATCTTGCGAAGATTCAAGCTGATGCCATGCCCGAGCACTATGAGGCTGAGCTGGAGATAAACGATTTTCCTCAGAATGCTCGGTGGAAAGTCACCCACAAGGAAACTTTGGGCCCTATTTCAGAATGGACCGGTGCAGCCATTACCACCAGGGGTCAGTATTTCCCTCCTGGCAAAATACCTGCTCATGGAGAGCGGAAGCTCTACTTGTTCATTGAAGGTCCTACCGAACAATCTGTCAAGAGAGCTAAAGCAGAATTGAAACGTGTTTTGGAGGACGTCACAAATGCAGCACTATCACTTCCTGGTGGAGCCCAACCAGGCAGATATTCGGTCATTTAAGTGTAAGGGCACAATAGACAGCTATATCTTACTCAATGTGTTTTTTTCGGCTAGTTTAATTTACAATGATATAAAGCTCCTTTGCAAGAAGAGACAGGAAAATGACTTGGTTTTCTCGAATATTTTGTCTCCCATTTCTATATAGTTGAATTTCTTCTTTGGGTCATGCGTTGTATTTAAGGGACTCTGTGATTCTTTTCCCCTTTTGATTCCCTTTTTGTTTGTCCATCTTGTGGAGCATGGGATGTAAGTCTGTGATGGCGTGTGCCAGTCCCTGCCAAGCGCAATTCCTGTTGTGACTGAGAGATTGATTATTTCCATGGTGCGACTTCTTTTTCATTTGATTGAAAGCATTTAGAGCTTGTAATGCAATCTGACTTTTGTCTTCATCAGTGTACGTGTTATTGTTCCTCAATTCTTTGATCTATCGTTTCTCGCCATTCTTTTGCAGATTTGAGGACACTGGTTGCCTGCTCAGAGTGTTGTGCATCTTGGATTATGAAGATATGAATGTGCATGCCAGCCACTCTACTGATATCAGCGAGGAGAACGGGCATTTGCATGTTATTTGTTTGAGGGTTGTGCTTCTTGAATGAGTAGGGATGACCTTTTCTCCGTAACCATCGGTTGATACTTTTTTTAAAGGAAAAGATCTGTCTGTTCTGTGCCCGGATATGTGCCCCTCTCCTTTTTATGGCGCAGGTATGCTGGAGGTGACTATGAAGAATTCTTCTGCTG
The DNA here is from genome assembly GCA_019149425.1 of Psidium friedrichsthalianum. Classification (NCBI taxonomy): domain Eukaryota; kingdom Viridiplantae; phylum Streptophyta; class Magnoliopsida; order Myrtales; family Myrtaceae; genus Psidium; species Psidium friedrichsthalianum. The sequence goes on along the minus strand of JAGVVM010021207.1, from coordinate 28,732 downwards.
GTGTGTCGCCACTTCTCACTGTGTACTGGCATCATACTTTTACACAGCCTTTTGCTCTTTTGAGCTGGAGGAGGTTACGACTGTACAGAGGCTGCCCAATGTATCATTCTCCCTTTTGACTTCCACATGTGATTCGTTATAGCAGTAGCATACTTAAGCTGAGATCGAGCAATGACAAGATATATTATGAATTGCGGTTACATATCCTTGTCATTAAGTCCTTTTGCTGATTTATTTATCGAACTTTGACTCGAGAGGTCTGACCATAGAAGGTGAAAATAGCACCTCGTGCAATGATTTAATAATCCGCGCGAGATATCATCACAGCCTTTAGTTAGGGTAGTTGCCAACTTTCCAGGGAAAGGAATGAAAAAGATATATTCAATTCGGGGCCCAGCCGTTTGGCCCCGTAATTATAGTGGCTGGACCCTAAAGGTGTTGCTTTTCGTGTGCTGGAAAGGACAGGGCATCAATTTAACTCCTCGGACCTTCTTGCTTTATATAGTGTTTCTGTAAGGGAGAGGGCATTGGGAAGCTTTCGAGCTTGGATGATTCCCCATCGGTGATTCCGGCTTCGAATAGTCATTTCTTTTCTTGGCTATACTATGCTAGCATCAATGTTTGGGTTTTTTCTTTCCCCTGTCCATCGTCATTCTAGTATTGCTCCGATTCTTTCCCCCGCTATTCGTAGTAAGGTGGTATTCGCTGGTGATAAGGTAGAGCAGAGCCACGTAATTCGAGCCGACCGGACCTTTATTTAGAGACATAATTGGAACTTGGTCCTCAGAGCGATGATGCTCCGGGAATCATATATTGATGATTAGCAGCTATTATCGCAATGGGCAAGGGGGTCATTGCTTTGTTTATTGGGTGGCATTAGTCAATACCCCTCTCAGCATAAAAGAGATGACTTTCGAGGTGTGTGGGTCTTGCCCGTCTTGCCCAACACGTTCTGTTTAGCCTGTTTTGTGGTCAAAAGCTGACAATGATTTAGCTATTTTAATATGAAGAAGTAGATCTTGGCCTTGGATTTTTTGCCCCCCCCCCACTCCTGTTGAGATTCCTCATCTTACCTCCTCTGTTTTTGGTGAAGTTCGTCTCTGAAGAAAGAAAATGAAACAAAGATGCCAGAAAATCAGAGCCTTTTCTTGAAAAGCCTTGGCGAACTCAATCGAAGGAGCAGAGCAATTCAAGAGACGAGCTCCATTTTTCTCCCACTTGAAAAAGCAGGCTTTGCAGCCTCATTCAGCTATGCCAACAAACAGTCCAAGTCAGTTTTCAAGATGGACAATTTCTTAATTGCGGAACCTCCATATTCCGTGTGTCTAAATTGTTAATCGGTGTTGCTATTCGATCTGTGAAGTCCGACAGACCGGCGTCTGTCTACCCTAGCCGTAAGGACCTTCAAGGCTGGAGGGGTACTGTACCGTCTACCGGTTTCCGAATTTGGTTACAAAGTATAAGTCCTGTAGCGGCTTCGACTTGAAAAATTACCCAAAAATGAAAAACAAAATCTAAATCTATTATAATTATGCCAATTCAATCTATTCGATTAGTCGGAAATCGCTAACATGGACTCGACTGTCCTATGTGACACAGATAGTGATGACATAGATATTTTTATTTTATTTTATTTCAATTTTTTTTAATTATTTGTTTTTTTCTTTTATCTTTCTTTTCCTTCCTTCACACACTATGCCCGGCAAGGGTCACCAAAGCTCACTCACCATTGGGCGAGTTCGCGGCCCTTGCCCTTGCCCAGACGAGGTGGCCTCACCCAAACCTTCTCTAGGCAAAGCTGTGGGCGAAGGCGGCCATGGCTCGCCGGGGCCGCCTTTGCCCAAATCCAGGCGAGTTCCATTGACCCTCACCAATCGTAGTCGGTGAAGGAAGAAAGAAGAAAAAGAAAAATGAAATATCAAGAAAAAAATATCCACATCACGATCGTGTCACGTAGGATAAATGCCATCAATGTCAGTGGTTTTCTCTAAAATTGGCCAGATAAATTGAATTAACTCAAATAAAAAAAATTAGGACTTAATTGGCAAAAAGGTAAAGAAAAAAGGTTTAAAACAAAACTAGCACAGTTGCAATAGGTTTAAGATCTATTTCGTAATTTTCTTGGCTTCCATTTGATAATGTTCTTGCAACTAAAAAAAATAGAATAAAAAAGGTGGAAGTGTGGGACGGAAATAAATGTATTGATGCTAATCCTTTGAAGAAGAAGTTTCAATTCACGCTTAAACTATTAATGCGCACGATGTTCTTAGATAACGAAGACGACATGTCGTGGAGAAAGGGACGCGGACAATCCAATTCAGTGCCGCCTTCTTCTTTTCCCTACTTTGAAAATGATAATAGAATAAAAGTCAAGGGTTGTTAATGTGTCGCTTATTTGAATTTCAAAGATGAGTTTTGTTTTAAATCATGAATACATTTTTTTATATAAAAAAATTTAAGAGTTTAAATAAAATGGTGGGCTTTTATCGAGCCCTTGATTAATCTTATGAATCGAGCACGGCGTTGGGTTAAAGTCTGGATAACTGGGTGGAACATATTTTTCTTAGAAATGATGTACAACTTTTCCTTTTGTGCGATTGGGCGACGTGTGTTAAGTTTAGTTTGTTTTGCGAAAAATGAACAATATGAAGGCATCTTTCGAAAATATAATTTGTCTAATCATTCTCATGGAGAACCATATTTTTTTCCTTCATTAATTTGAGTACCGAGACGAGCGATTACTTTTAAAAAAATATTTTTTTAATTTATTTATTTTTCGCAAAATAAATATAGCAATATTATTATTTTTTAGCGTGTAAGTTTGTACATTGTAATAACGTTTGGTTTGAAGTTAGGAAAAAGGGAATATAGCCGGCGCAATAAGCGGGTTTTGCTTTGTAAGAGAGAGGATATCCTAAAGAAAGAATGGGACATTCATCCGGCGACGTCTAAAACAAATCCAAAGAAGAAAAAGTTTTCTTTATTTCAAAAAGAATATCTAATAATTTAATGTCTAATTCTTGCTATTTAATAAGACAACAATGATTTTTTCGAGAATAGAGAAAATGGTCCAGATAGTCCTAAATTTATTTTAGGGCAGTCATTCAATCCTGAATTTTTCATTTTCATCAATTTAATCCCAAAATGTTGACAATTTGTCAATCTAATCATTCGGTGCCATTTTGACGAAAATTGCTCAGCGATCCAATCATCACCGACCGTTCTGCACGACACAACCTCTGCCGACGTTGTAGGATCGCTGGTGCTAACATTGATGATTTTGTTACTTTCCAAGAATTTGTGAATTTTTTCTTTCTCTCCCTCCCCCTCTTTTTCTCTATTTCCATTCGGCTGCATCGAGGCCTTGGTGATAGCCGGTGAGGCAAGGCCATCCCAAACGAAATTTATATCTAGTGAGTAAATTTATCACGTGTGTACTAATTTGAAATTTTTGATGGTCAGAATAATTAGTTTGTGATAAATTTATCATAGATGTATTGGTTTGAAATTTTTGGTGATCGATAAAATAGTTTGGGATAAATTTATCACAGGTGTATTAGTTTAATATTTTTTGTGGTTAAAAATAGTTCGAGATAAATTTATGATAGGTGTATGAGATTTTTCGTAGTATTAATCTAAAAAAAAAATGGGTGAGAAGGATGGCCCAAGCGGGGTGCGAGATACGTATCTACACCCACGAGCACCGAATCACTACCCCGGGAGGGGGGGGGGGGGGGGGGTCTCCGAGGTGAAAAGACGAGACGGGGCTCGACATTAGCACGCTCAAAAACCGAGTCAAAGGGACACGCCCACGATAAATCCGAAACACATTCACGCCCAGCTCCCTCTCTTCCTGCGTCAAACTCAGCTGATTCTCTCTCTGTCTTCTCGCTCGCGCACCAATATCGGAGGCAATTGCAACTACAGCGGTGCCAACAAAACGGTCACAAAGGTGCTCCTGCTTCGTTGTCCGCCTGAGGTTAGGGTTTCTGCTCCCGCATCTGCGCCTGCCTGCCTTCCTTCCTTCCGGCTCTGTCCCGTTCGTCCTCGGTGTTCCTGTTTTCCGGTCGACAGTCGGCGTTTTTTGATCTGGCGATTGTCGCGCGAATCGTTTTTAGCTCAGTTCGGTCGAGTGGGGGCTTCGATTGTAGGATCGGGTTTGCCTGATTGTGCGTAGATCAATTTGGTTTCTGAGCGGTCGTGTCCGGGCTCGCGGAGTGAGGCCGGGGAGGGGAGGGGTGGGGGGAGAGGGCGAGTTGACTAGAGCTTTCCTGGTTTGGAGATTCATTCGATTTGCTATTGATTGTTTGGGGAGTTGCGATGGCGAAATGTGGACTTGACGCGAGCAGTGACAGTGAGAGCCAGGGATAGACTGTTCTGGTGTTTTCTGCTAGCTGAGAGTGGGGAAATGGTGCGGTCGGAAGTTTAGATTGGAGAGATTGTGTATGAGCAGAGAAAGATATTGAGCGGGAGGGTGGCGTGATTTTGATTCTGGTTTTGAGTTTGGAGAGTTGGGGTCTGTGAGGTAGGCTTCGATAGTTTTCTCTTCTCTGGTCTTTTATGGCTTCGGTCGCTGAAGATGACGAAATTGTCGCCTGTCATGGTAAATTCATTGAAGTGGAGCTCTAGTTCGTGTGTTTTTGCGTGCTAAATCTGTAGCGAGTGTGGTCTTTTCTGGTTTCGCATGAACCTATCGAGAATGCTAAGCATAATCTCAGAAGTTCCTGATGCATGGGTTTGTTGTGGAAAATGATGCTGCTGGTCTCTGTGTCTGTCTGTCTCTGTGTGCGCGCTCGCGCACGGGTGCGTGTGTCATTGTTGTAAAAAAATTTCAATTATTGATACTTTGATTACGTTTTGTGTGATTTCGAACAAGTACAGGAAAAATTCTCTCCCAGCTTTTTTTTTTTGGTGGATAAGTAGGAAGACTATTTATTTGTTTATTTGTGCATTGTACTTTTCCAGAAGTTGCTCCCTTTCCTTATGTCTCTAGGTTTATGGAAAATGTGAAGCTGAGCTCCATGGAGATGAAAATCTTTCCTTTTGCTCACCATGCACTGTGGATGTCTTGCTAAAATAGCATTAAGTCACTGAAATATTCGGGACATACTTTCCCTAGGCACCAAATATGTGAAACCTGTGTATGCAGCCATGTACGTATTGAGTGAACAGAATATTCAATGAGCAATCGGTCCAGGAAGACATTGACAGCCTCAAAATCTAAAATGTTGTTCGTTGTGCCTAGCTTTAACCATCTTTGTTATGTCACATGAATTTTTTTTATTTTTTATATCTCTTTTGAGTATTCTCCTATTCTTCTCTTTTCAACTTTCCTAGATGACTGCGTGTAGCATTAAGAAATCTGCTTTGGGTCCTGTTGTTTCAAATCTTCAATTCATGCTCATAGTATAACTCTGTATAATCTGCCACAATTCTGAAAGTTCCATTGAGCAAATAAGTAGGATGAAATGAACTTACTGTGTATGCAAATTAAGATGGTTGGTGATTTGTTTATTTTCTGGGAAGGACAATTCAATTAGTATTAATGAGTGAATCTTGCCCTTTGAAAGCATTTTATACAGCAATGTATGTCTGTAGCCTGCCTAGTGCCTGCAGGAAAAAACAACCTTCCAGGCCTCTGTTCTCTATGGCATTATGTTTGTTGGAATCTTCTTTTGATAGACGAGATTTTAGTGGTAGAATGGTTAGCCTGGATAACTAATTTTTTTTTTTAAAAGGTCCAGGTGGTGCTGCTCTTCTCAACTCTCTATAAATAATGAATATTGAAGTATGTCAAAGATAGTACCAGGGTACCAGTCTAGGGAATGTCTGAAGAAGTCAACTACTGGACATTTCTTAACCAAATTTCTCATGCATAACTCAAATTTGATTGAGAAAATTCCAGGATTCCTCCTTGAATTTTATTATAGTTATATTGGAGAACAGATGAAAAACTTACCATAGAAGAAACTGTAAAGATAATTTCCATTTAATAATTTGCGTATTTCAATTGCAGAGGATCCTGCGATGCACCGTGTGGGTAGTGCAGGAAACACGGCCAGTTCAACACGCCCTCGCAAAGAGAAGAGGTTTACATATGTATTGAATTATGTCGACGACACAAAGGTGAGAGCATCAATCCTTTCTTTTGTTTGATATGCATCTTAGGGCTTTATTTTCTCAAATTTGACAATTTCTGTGCTTTGCTTAGGTTGGACCCATATTCGTCTAGTTGATGGAAATTTTAGTTTATGATTGTAGAAATTGATGTAAAGGTATCAGCTGGCATAATGTAAACATCTTCAGAAGGAGTGTTTTAGGAATTCAAAGAGCTTTGTTTATTGATATGAGTTACTGGTAGTACTGTTCACTTGCTATATTAATTTTTCTACTATAGCAAGAAATTTCATGCTGAGCACATGCCTAGTTTCAATCTTTGCTTTCCAATGTTATTTAGAAAACCTTTTTGTGTGCCCCTTACTACTTTTACAAACACAAATGTCTAGTTTGCAGACAACTGTATTGTCTTGGATTTGATTTGGGCAGTTCTTCCCCCTTAGTAACAAAGAGATGCATGCCTCCCTTAGTAACAAAGAGATGCATTTATATGATATGCTAAAATTAACATTCTGTTGGTGATACCAAATAAGTTTTGTTTACTCAGTTCTAGCAAACAATTGTAAAACCTTATCTTGGTCTTGTTTCCCTGTATGCAGCATTGTGCAGGTATAAATTGTTTAGCCTTATGTAAGTCAACATCAGATGATTACCTTTTTACTGGGAGCCGTGATGGTACTTTGAAGAGATGGACGTTGGACGAAAGCACAGCTACTTGCTCGGCTAATTTGAGTCACATGTCGATTGGGTGAGGTCTTTTTTCACCTTCTTTATTAGTTGCAACAGTTTCCTGGTTTCACTAGGAAAATGTGTTGCTAGTTCCTGGGGTGATTATTCTGGATGGAGTGTTCGTCAACAGATTCTGCGTTAATGATGGCGAACAATGGCAACAACCTTTGAAGACTTATAGGAGGCATGTGAAATAAAGATTTGCTGTTTATTTTCTAAATAATCAAGAATCTTCTTAAGTGATTGGGGTCTATTAGGATTGTAATAAGTTTCCCTCTCTTAGCTGGAATTAGATTAATGTTTCCTTTTCCTAGTTGGTAGTTGGTATATCTTTCCAAGGATATATTAGTTTACTTTGACTTCGAGCAGTACTGTAGAGAGTCTTTATATATGTTTGTAATTCTTTCCTTTGAATAGAGTCGATGGTTTGGATTTGGCAATTTTGTTGCTTTGGAATTGTGTGATACTATTCTTCCCTAATGTGATGCTCCTAGGTGTGATGCTTAGGAAGCTTTTGGTGTGAATTTTAAAGTTTATTCTTTGTTGTGGGACTCCCGTCCCACATTCCTAGTTGGGAGATCGGAATTTGTATATCCTAATAAAACTAGTAAAACACATGTCCACTACCAACTAAGAAAAGGAAACTTGTTAAAATCCTAATATACTCCAATCACTGAGAAATTCCTGTGAAAGAAAAGAAACAGCATATCCTCATTTGGCACACCTTTGTAAGTGTACAATGGTTATTGCCATGGATATGAGGAAAAAAGTAATTACCAAATGGAAAAAAGGGAAAAGTTGGATCCCTAAAGATATGGAATGGGGAATTAGAGGCTTGATGTGTTCTCCATCAATTAACTTGGGTTTGTTCTTTAGAATTCTTTTATGCAATTGAATTTTTACATAGTGCTTGGACATCTTTGTGCCCCCAAAGATGAATACGAGACATATTAGAATGTATCAGTAAATTTGACGCCATGGTTTTGCAAAACCAATATAACAGCAGTAAGTATTGGTTTTGCAGGTTAATGATGCTGTCCTTGCGGGTGATAACACCCTTGTATCTTGTTCTTCAGACACAACTCTAAAGGTAATATCTAGTTGATTATTGTTATCCCCGTATTATGCATATGATATTGAGTGATTTTTCAAGTTCTTTCATCAGTCTTATCTTTATAAATTTTCCTATGTAATTTTGAAAACAACAGACCTGGAATGGCTTGTCTGAGGGAGCTTGTACAGGGACGCTTCGTCATCACTCTGACTATGTCACTTGTCTTGCTACAGCAGAAAACAATGTAATTTCCTTGACAATATCTCTGTGATAAACTAAATGATGAAAGGTTCCCTGACTTGCATCCGTATAATTTTTTGACGGTACAAGTTCAAATTAGCATTGGTCCTTTCTGCTTATATTTTAGGGAAGCCAGTTTCTGATTGTTCTGTAGTGTCATGCATTTTAGAGCAATGTGTTGCCTCTGGTGGCCTTGGTGGGGAGGTCTTCATCTGGGATCTTGAAGCTGCGCTTGTCCCAGCCTCAAAGTCTAGTGATCAGATGGATGATGATTGTTCCAATGGCATCAGTACTAGTGGGAGTTCTCTACCTGTTAGTGGTTTACGTAGCATCAGTTCAAGCAACAGCATTTCTACTCACCCCAGTCAGTCTCCCAGCTATGTTCCAACTGCGGCTAAAGGTCATAAGGAGTCAGTTTATGCGCTTGCTATGAACGGAAGTGGAACGCTTCTTGTTTCTGGTGGAACTGAAAAGGTATATTTTGTCTGTGATGCTTATTGAGAATTCGTCATGATCCTTCAATGGAGGTTTTTAGAGTTGATAGTAGTTGGATATTATAGGAGGGCCCTTATTCAAATGGCCCTCAACTTCTGTATCTGCCTTTTGAATTTTGTTTTTTATCATTAATACTGCTTGTATTATAATGGCTGCATTTTATTTCCATATGCACGATTCTTCTGCTCATTCCCATTGTAAGTGCTTGTACTGCATTTCAGCAGAAACAAAAGTGCTCATTGCATGTAAAGACAAATTTTGCAATGACGGATATCATATTATTTTCCTTCAGGTGGTGCGTGTTTGGGATCCAAGAAGCGGTTCTAAGACTATGAAGCTAAAGGCACACAGATAATATTAGATCTCTACTTCTTGACTCTTCTGGCCGGTTAGTTTTATGCAGTATTGACGTCTTTATGGAGATGTTACATGAGATATTTGCATCTATTTTGCACATTAAGATTTGTGGTAGGTTACCAGGCTATAGGAGAGAAGGTTGTGTTGGAATGGAGAGTTAGGAATGATGTTGATGCTTTGCTTCACATTTTTGGCAATCATTATCCTTGAGGGATAGTAGGAGGCTCAGGATACTTAAAATTCTTTGCGCCCGCCTCTCCCTCCCCCCCCCCTCTCTCTCTCTCTCTCTCTCTCTCTCTCTCTCTCTGCGGAGGACTGGCAGTTGGAGCAGGATGTGTCTATGGTAGTTGTGCACAATAGTGTGTTTTAACTTCATTAAGGTGTGCTGTATATGCATGGTCTATAATTTCATCAGTCCTGGATACTTGCAAGTTTGGCCTTCTTGTTGATGCAGATGCCTTCTCAATGTTTTATTCTCATTAGAATTGCGTTAAGTTTGAGGCTTGGTATTTCGAATTTGCAGGTTTTGCTTATCAGGATCCTCTGATTCTATGATCAGGTGGGCATATGATTTCCTTTATATCTCTTCATTTCATAGCTGTGAATGTGTGATATGTTGATTCACGTGGATGTAGGGTGTTGGTGTTATGACGACTTCATGTTGTGGAACTCTAGGATATGCTTCAGAATGTTGCTTTCCTGTAGGGATAGGTAGTAGTGGCATGGCTAGATAGTTGGTGGGGACTTCATTATGTATCCTAACTGGCTGTTATGTGTGCAAGAGTGAACCGTATGTTCTTTTGTCCTTGTAGTATCATTTATTTGTAAAGTGCAACCTCCAGTCTGTCCTCGATTCCATCGATTCATTGTGTTGTTTGTGTCTGTGTCATCTTCCCCTTTTTGATAACGGAAAAAGATATACCTCATGCTTGTAAAGCCAGCGTCCAATGCCTACTATTATAAGCAATTCTTCTTCTGTGCTTTGGAAATGTCAACTGGTAGGTGACTTTATTATGTCGCTGGATCATGTCTTGCCAATCAAAGTCTTACTGAGGATTTTTATTCAAGTCAGATCTCCTGGACCTTAACATGAGTCTATTGGGAAGTCACTTCTTATTGGAGTATGCTCACTGTATTGTCTCTCATTCTCAAAACCGTCTAAAGAAGTTCTTTTGCATCTTATCCTTGATCAAGAACGAAATTTCTTCAAGAAATACTTGTTTGAGTTTAATAGTCTTGAAGAAGATAGATTTCTGTAAACTATGATTCTCTTGTAGTCCAAGAATTACTAGTTGATAGTTTTTGAATCTTCTGGCAGCTTGACATGTGCAAAGTAATGCAGTTTTTCTCTGTCAAAATTCGAGATTTGGGCGATGATATATCATGTTTAATTAAAAGTGTGGAATCGAATTGAAAGTGAGGTATAAGGGCGCCATCTCCTCTTTAGTAGTTTTCTTGTTTGTTGGCATTAGCTGTTTTTTTGGGTTAGGTGTAAAATAGTATAGGATTTTGTCCAAATCCTTCTCTCCCTTTGCCTCCACATGAGCGTGCTCACTGGGTGAAACCGATGTGCACAAAAGTGAGCTGATGAATTGAAACAGAGAGGCACAAGAGCAAGCTCATCATATAGTTGGCAGTTGGCACATCTAATGGTTTGCTGCAGAGCCCAGTTGACATCTGGTGGTGTGTTGCAGATCTTATACCTGTGACCGTATTGTCTCCCCATAATATTTGGCATAATTAGGCAAATCTATGTGAGAGCTTCAGCATAGAGGAATTTTAATTGCAAACTTTGCTGGTTTCTTTACGTAAATTGTATGTTGATCTGATCATTCATTTCTTTTACTAGACTGTGGGATCTTGGTCAGCAGCGATGTATTCATTCCTATGCTGTGCCACCGATCAGTTTGGGCCCTTGCCAGCACTCCGACATTTAGTCACGGTCTATAGTGGTGGCCGAGACATGTCGGTGAGTATAGTTTCTTTTGGCATCTTTGACTGCAATTATGAAATCTTCTTTCCCTTGCATGCACTGCTGGCATTCTGATAGTGATAGTGATGACTAGATGTCTTTATCCACAGTTGTACTTGACCACTTGGCAACAAGGAGAGAGTCTTTTACTTTGCACGGAGGAACACCCTGTCTTGCAGTTGCACTGCATGATGGACAGTATATGGATAGCGACAACAGATTCTTCCGTACATAGATGGCCTATTGAAGGACGTAACCCACAAAAAGTTTTTCAAAGAGGCGGTTCATTCTTGGCTGGGAATTTGTCCTTCTCAAGAGCAAGAGTGTCTTAGAAGGATCTACCCCTGTAAATGATCCTCTTCCTTTCTAACTAGCTAATTATCAAAGATTCTGTTCGAGGCTGAGATGGTAAAACTAGCAATTGCGACCTGTGATCTTATGGTTCTTATGCATTCTTTTCCATTTGGCAAATATCATACTCTTAGTAAAGCTGTTGGTTTTTATGTAGTCATTCTGCTTTTTGATGCTTTGGATGTTGACTTTTTGAGTGAGATGCCTCCTGTGCCTGCTAACTTTTAGGTTATTTGCACACTTCTCCATATAGGTGGGTTTAGTTGCAATGTGACCTATTTAGACTTAATAATCTGTAACCAGTCATCATCTACTCTTAATTCATGAGGTGATTTTTCTTTTTTGTGCTCATACTCGAGTTGTGGCCATTGTACTGGTAATTTAAAACTCAAATCGATATTGAAGAAGATTATGCAAGCTTAAATATGAAAAACTCAGAAAGAATATATATTTCCTTATTTTTTCCTGTAGTATTTGCGATTTCATTGGTTTTGTTTCCTTCAACAATATTTGTGTTTGTTTACATGGGTGTGTCATTTTGAATTAAATTAGCAGGATTAGATTTAATTAGAAATAGAAGTTGAAAGCTAAGAAGAGGATACATGCTTTTTTCCTCGAGAAGTTGACTGAAATTTATCTCCTCCTTTTGCTTGCATTGTCATTTCTCTCATTGCTGGCAATTGTTCTGCTCTGATTATCTGGATTGATCAATAAATTACTGAACCAGCGAATGTTTAATGGTACAGACTCCTGTATATAAAGAACCGAAGTTTACCCTTCTGGGGTCATCCTGGAATAGTGCAACATGAAATTTTGAATAACAGAAGGCATGTTTTGACCAAGGTGAATATAGTCTTCAATATCCAGTTCTTTTCTTTTTAACAGTCGCTGCATTGTTTGTTATGTGTTTTGTTTGAATGGGTGGTCCTAATGGGCTTTGTTATTTTCCTGATAGGATTCAGTGGGTTCGGTGAAATATGGGAGATTACAAGAGGCATTGTGGTGGAGGATTACGGAAAGGTCGGATTAGTGGTTTTTTCTCCAGAGTTTGATTAGCTTAATTTCTTGATATTTTTTATGTTATTCTCACCATTAGCCATTAGCTTTCCTAATTTCACTTGCATTTTACTGTTTATTTCACATTTTTGTTTTAGTATAATTCATGGTTTTGATGCTTCTGATCTAATATTCTGATTTTAGGTATCCTTTGAGGAGAAAAAAGAAGAATTATTTGAGATGTAAGAACCGTATTGCTACCACTATGATTGTAGTTCCGTCGTACTACAAGATGATGGTTAGTTACTAGTGTGTTGTATGTGTCAGGTAAGCATTCCTCCGTGGTTCACTATTGATACCAGGCTGGGTAGCTTGTCTGTCCATTTGAAACTCTTAAAGGTCTCTTGGTCATTGGCTGACATAAAGAAGGCAAAAAGAGGGTGCTGAAGCGCTTCAGCAAATTGGGTGTAGTGTCTACTGTAGAGATGTTGCTGTCCCAGATTCGAGTCCTCTTAGCCATGTTCAAGGATAGAAAGTCGATTGCAATGCTGAAAATGATTCCTCAGCAGGTATCCTAAAGGTCTCCATTTTCAACAGGGTCTGAGGCTTCAGCCGATATGTTCCCTTTCTCCCCCCCCCCCGCATGCCCTCTCTCGCCTCCATCCATCATCACTTGAAGGTTCTCAGGGAGGTCCATGGAGAAAAAGAATTACTGATCTAGATGGGACTGAAGATGAGAAAGACTTTCCTTGGTGGGTCTGGACTGTGTCTTGAATAATCGCCTGCCCCTCCTAGAGAAAAATACCAAGTAACTTTCTTTCATACATCATTATACTGCCATTCCACTAGGATATCAATGTTGCCCTGCTTGACAAGATACCATTGATTTACAGTAATTGCGTGTTTGCATGCCTGCCATTTTTAGCCATTAGTAAAATGCTTGCCAATTTACTTACTAGTAGTCATGCATTTGTTTATATAGATTATGTGCAGCCTTTTTGGTGCCGATGTGAAATCTGTTTACTTGTTTCTGTTGGAGGTTTTTCTTGATTCTTGCTCCTTTGTTGGATTTAATGGGAAAGAAAACTTCGATGGGATGTTTACAACCTCCAAACCAAGGGGTATTTAATCGATTTAAAGTTTTTAGTGCCACTTGTGCATTTTAAACTAGGTTGGGAGATTTTGGCAACCGTAAGCTGTCCTACACAAGCTTCCCAAACTAATAATCTTCTAGAGCTGTGATACCTATTCAAGCGGTTCTGCATCTACTCCTTGGGCTAGTCTAGTTATTTTTGGCTATCTAGTTCATTTGTATATTTATACCCAAATTTTGGAAACCTCTCTTCAGTTAACTTTGTAGAATGCTGTCGTAGTTCTAATTTTAGTCATAGTAAAACTTTGTGAAATTGGAAGAGCTGCACATGCTTAATGGATGTGCTGATATGTTCTTTTTTCCCTTTTGATATTGAGGTGATGTCAAATGCTTGTGTCTGATATATTATACAGGTGTAGCTTTTACCTGCATCCGTGTGAAGGTGCATACTGTTAGATCCTTACTCAAGGAAACTAAGTGCTCCTAAGGATTTTGAGGATACATAAAGTAAGTTTTGTCGAATGGAGCATGATGAACTGAGTTTTGTGTTGCATTAACACTTGTCAGGTCTGACAAATGAGTAATGCTGCGAAGATTTTGTGCCCTTTGTTACTTAAAAATACAATATCTGAGGGAATCTTCTGAGCCAGGTGAATCAGTATTCACTGTGGGTAGCTTGGTATCTTTCTTATGTGGCTGTCTGCTGTTGGTGATGCTTCATCCTGTTAAATATGCTTTACTCATATGTGCTGCTCTTTGGACGAACTGACTGCTGGAGGCAGGGTGAGACCTAGCATGGCAGCGCTGACCTATGATCTACTTTCATAAACTTGGGTCCAGTAGGGCACAACTTAATTTTGAACTAATGCAATGATACTTTCTGGATCAGTTATGCCATGTTTGTCTATCTTCTCTTAATATCTTGTATGGAAATGAGATACCTTCTACTTATTGTTTATGAAGGTTGTCAATTATGTAATCGAGAAGATGGTTCTTGAGAAACCACTGGACAATGTGAACAATGAAGGAACGTTTCCTCCTGGAGGACATTTGCCACATTCATCAGCCAGCGACATATCTTCCGTTCTGGATTGAAGCCATGGCAGAAGCTTAGGCCTTCTATAGAGATTTTGTGCAATAACCAGGCAAGTGGATATATACTTGTGGCAGTGAAATCATCCTTTGTTCATTTCCATTTTGCTTCTAAAGTTTTGTTGATTTTGTTGGAACACTATTCTAAGTTAGGTGGAATTGGTACATTGCACTATCTGAGCTTCGGGACCTTTATCTTTTTAGGATTTATTTGTTGTTGGTCACTGCATAGATGTATGCATGTTTAAATGTCACACTCATTTCCTGCCCTATCAATGTACCTGAATTTGAGCAACTTCTTGCAATCACGCATGAGATGATGGAAGAAAGTCCTTTGCTTTGAATTTAGAATGTGTTATGTGGACTCGGAATTTCATTATTGCAATTTATTTTGGTGTTGCTCCATAACCCTAGTTCTGAACATTTATCCTTAATTTTTGTGCTTTTGTTGATGTATAATGGTAGAATCTTGTCAACTTGCTGGCATCTTGACTTCACACTAACTTTTCATGCGATTATTTCATTAGTTGCTGTTTAACATTGTGATTGGGTATAAACTTTTGCCTCAATCTTGGCTCTCTCCAGGTGTTGTCCCCAGACATGAGCCTAGCCACTGTCAGAGCATACATATGGAAGAAACCCGAGGACTTGGTTCTTAACTACAGGGTGGTTCAAGGCAAATGATTTGGTTTGATCATACAAGAGGGTGAGTTCTGGCCTCATGCTTGGCATAATAATGGATCTTCTGATCCTATTTGCCATAGCATAGATCTCACTTATGGTTGTGGTGCCAGTGTTCTGAGTCCTACAGTCCACAAATATGATAAAATGATTGGCTCTCGCCTGTGTTCAGTTATCCTTCTTTTGCCGTGACTAATGCTTGATAGTTATATTGTAAGTCTCGATATGGTATTAATAAACAGTTTAACCTGTATTTCCACTCAAAACACGGAACATGGACTTTTGGATGCTGTACTTCGAATAATTATATTTACAGCATTGGAGGCTATTTCACCTGAGAAAAGAAGTGAGGAGTACTTGAATGTGTTGTATTCTCTATAGTCTGACCTTCATTCATAAGTCCCCTTTTTGTCTTTGAATACGTTTACAATGTGGTTGGGTAAAACTGGCATGATTTCCATGGACAGCTACAAGGATAGACCGGCTACCTCCTCTCTTCCTCTCAACACTAACAATTCATTTCCTTCTTTTAACTTGATGGTTGTCCTTGATAATCATTGAGAGTAGTAACTACTACATGGGGTGGATCAAGTTATCTTATTCTGTTACTTTTTATTAGTTGCAGGGTGGCTATGCATGTGCAGTGGAATACGTTTCAGGGTAAAATTTGGTGGAAGAGGGTTGATGTTTGTTGCCGACTTGACGTGGCCGGGAGTGTGCTGGGTCTTTGTACATTTGTGGACCAATTGATTGCTGACTTTGGCATAGTCCTCTCGACACAAGGGAACTCTATGGTCACCGTTTTACCCATACTACAATTGTGAACTTCATGTGAGCTGCTCACGTGCCATCGTAACTTTTTATCATGGGATGCATCTTCACGCCTTTACCCAAGGGTTCTCAACTCTGGACAGGGAGGAAAATTTCCTTGAGAGGAGCCAAATTAGGGGTTGCAAAAGCTTTGCAGATTTGTAGCTAGGTGCAATCCTAGCCATAGAAATTTCTTGTGATTTTCTTTTTGTTCCTGAAATAAAACAACTTACTTTTATAGAGAAATGAACATTTCATATAACATATCGCTAGTATTCTTTTTCACCTTTCGTGATGTATCTGGTGCTGCTTTGTGCTGTAAGCATGAACGACAAGATCGAGTGTGAGAGGGTTCCGATGTAATTTATGGATGGGGGAAATTTTGCCTTGTTTCCATGGTGAAGCCTGGGGGACATTGTTGCTGTCGTCTTAAGTTTTATTTTGATTGCGTGGCCCTCTAGTTGTTGTCGAACTTGTAGCTAAGGAGATCCGCTTCTTGTTACGGTTGGCTTCTTCTTCGTTTTCTGCTTTTTTCTTTTTTTGGTCCTTTCGATGTTGCAGAGTACCGATTGGGAACTAGTAAAATATGTAGGATGGAATGTGATTTAGCGGTAAGCATATACTCTTTGGTGTTCTGTAAATGGTAGATGAAGCAATGTCGCATCTCGGCCACCTGTTAAATCTAATGCCGATACTTCACAAAGCTAAAAGCATACGTTGAGCGCAGGTAAATATTTTTCTTTTGGGATTGTGGATGTATTTCTTTGAATTGCAACTAACCGCACATGATATCATCCTCCATTGCATTTTCGGTTTTGGTATGGACCAGCTCTCTCTCTCTCTCTCTCTCTCTCTCAATGTTCCTTCGTTATACGGGTCTCTTTTAATGTCTGTTGGGACATGATTCTACTTGCATTACATGGCTCTATGATGTTTGCTAGAGCTGGTGTCTGAATAAAGCCATGCACACAAGAAAGCAACCTAACTCTCTTTTTTTTAAAGGGACATACACGTACATTCTAGACCCTGGAATCTCACATGGCTTTCGGTTTCGTCGGCTTTCCAACGTGACCAACGTGCTAATATGTTCCGCACATTAATGTGTTGGTCCACAGGCTCGGCGCTTGATCCCATAACAGCACACAGTTTGCCAGGCCTTTGTTTGTTTTCTGGCGCCTTCGCTGTAGTCCAATGACTACTCATCCAAAATTTGTTCATTTTCCCGATGATGGCATCTCAATCTTCTCTAATTATTCCTGGTGAGATTTCTGTTTGATGAAAAATGAATGATCTGAAAATATTTTCTTGAAAATGCTAGCTTGTATCAATTGAAATGATTAATCAATGAAAACTGTTTAATTATTGGCAATAATTTACGTCTATATATATATATATATATATTCGTGACAATGAAAATATGATTCGATCATTTATTTTGTAAGCGATGCAAACTGTAATTTTTAGGAAAATATGTTCTAAATAGCTCATTGTCTACTAAATAAATAGAGCGGAGCATGTAGCTGCCCCTTCGTGAAACTCTACCTTTTTTAACCAAAAAAAAAAAAATGCATGTAGCTGCCCTCTGTCTAGAATCCTCTTTCGGCTTTGATGAGGTTCATGCCTTCTCCTAACAGACATTTGCATGACATGGCGTTCAATTGAACAACGGAACCTGTTTGCGGGCGGCAAATTCCTGTTTGGTTGAATGATATATATATAATATATATATATTATATATATATATATATATATTATATGGTCTTCCGTTTTCAAGATGGCAAAGTCAACTTTAGATTAGAGAGGACTGACCGCCCGTGGAGTATTCTTGAGATGTGTCATTTTCATTACTTGAAGATTTTTGGCGAGAAAAAAAATTGAAAGTAATTACAAATTCACCCAAGAAGTGGACATTCTGTCCATGAAGCTGTTTTTTTTTTTCCCCAAAGGAAAAGGCCAAACTTTAACTTAGTCGAGACTCAGATGACTGGTCCAAACATGAGATTATCTGCATGTGTGGAGAATTAACTTAATGATGCTCATTAGACACTGCACACGTTTTATCATGCTAGAGCTTTTACCAGAACAAAATGGAAGTGATCCCCTCCCTCCCTCCAGAGTGTAACAGTAAATATGGATACTCTCTCTCTCTCTCCACGACCACCCGATTAGTTGCAAGTGCCGACAAACAGCTAACGTCCAAACAATGGTTTCCCTCTCGATGTATCTCTTCTCTCTCTCTCTCTCTCTCTCTCTCTCTCAGCACCCCCTTTCAGTTCTGTCGTTGCTGCATTCTACTCCACATTCATTTTCACATTATTTGCTCCTCCATTTCGTTGTCCGCCCTTTGACCGTAGCAGTTCTGCAGTCGTGCCTTCTAGACAGTATTAAGATGCCATTTTGCCTCGAGGGTGCACCTCAAGTTTCAATTTTTCCTTTGCCTTTTAGATGCTTTCTAAGTTTTTTTCTGTTGTTTCTTTTGGGCCAAGAATGGAATGCGTGATTCTTTTTGGTTGAGAGTGTTCCGAGGAACCTTCTGACTGAACTCCCAAGGCCACCCGGGGCTTCATAGGACTCTTGAGCTCTTTGACAAGTGTAGTTCAAACTTCCTAGGTTGCTGAGTTTGGAAAAGTGAAAAGAACAGGGTGCAGTATCTGTATCACTGCTATGACATCGTTGCTTGGTTTCCGGGTGTCGCCTTATTTGGTGTTGAATTCGGAATTCAGGCCGCCGTGTAGAGTGCAAGCGAGGAGTTCAGTTGGTGGTGACTCAACGGTTTCATCATCTCCTGAACTGGTTGTGTTGAATGGAGCTTCTCCTGTGGAGGAGAGAGAGAAAATTGGTCCTTTGAATGGAGGAGCTTCTAAGATTGAGGTAATGAAGAAGAAGAAGGAGAAGGTGGAGAAAGAAGCCCAAACTACCTCTGCTTTGGAAAGCTTGGAGGTTTTGTGGATGATGCGTATGGAACAAATACTGTGAAGGATTATCTGACTGCTCGAGGGATATTATTAGGCCTGATGGAGTCCGCCCCGTTGGTTTTGCCCTGTTGAGTGTGGACAGCCTTTGAATAATTCTCCGGTTCTTTTGTTTTGCCCGTGTAATGCCTAGCTTCTCGCTTGAAATGGGTGCAAAACTGGAATTCTAGTTTCAGCAATATTCTTGAAGCTCTTAAGAAGTGATTAATGTGCATCCATTGATACCCCTGTGCTATTTTATATTGGAGCCTAATTGTGAAAAACCAATACCAGTATAGCCAGATTTCTTCAATAGATAAGTATTTTTTCCTGCAGGACTTGATGGCACTGGATTGGGCCTCATTTTGCACCATAAAGCACTGGGGAAGTGAGTTTCTATGTGCCATCTTTTCTGGGGTTGTGAATCACGTTACAAAGGAATGAAATGCTGCACAAGTGGTGGTGTTTGTTTCTGTGATTCTATTTGTACTTCTGCCCAAGAATTTTAATGCAGAAACCTTAAAACTGCAGGGCTTTTGAAGTTCGATGCTTGCATATCCCAGTTTATGATCAGACTCCATTTGAAGGTATCTCCCTTTCAAATCCTTTTAATTGCAATGCATGATGACAACAACTTACGGTGGAGTGGAATGTTTTTGAGCTGTGGCGAAAATGCGAAGGCTGGCGGGGCATTCATGTCATCTTACATTCCTCACTTTTCACTCCGTTTAGTCCTACATACATGTGATATTATACTCATCCCTTGCTTCAAGCTATATTCAATATTCGACCCCTGCAGTTCCTTCTCAAACTCTTATCATGTTATTAACGATGCCACTTCTGGACGTGGGTTTATAAGCCTTTTAAATGGAGAAGATTTTCTTCTAAATACTCAACCAAGGTTATAAGAAATGAAATAGCATGCAGTACTAACTGAGAACTTGACAAAGATCTTTTCTACTCTGTTGTATTTATTCATGTTAGATCTGGTGATATTCGTCGAGAAAACTGTTAAAGCTGAGTATGCCTCATCTCCACATAGCCCATTTATCTTGTTGGGATTCCTTTGGAGGTTGCCTGGCACTTGCTGTGGCTGCTCGTAATGCTACCATCGACCTGGTAGTCTTATTAACGATCCAGGTGAATTTTTAGATTAGCGAGCGAGTCATGAACTGGGCATTATTCTACTGCATACAAGTCTTCTTTGAGAGACTGAGGAATTCTGTTGTTTTCTCCATCACGTTAGCTACGTCATTTGGCCGTTCACAGTTGCAGCCACTGTTACCTTTATTGGAAGCTATGCCCGACGGACTCCATTTCACCGTCCCCTATCTTCTAAGCTTTGTTATGGGTATGCTATGATACTTTCAAGTCTTTGTGGAAAATGATGATATGTCTCAATGATCTCAGAGTTATCCGTAGTAAGATATGATTTTTTTTCTTTCTGAATCAGGTGAGCCAGTGAAGATGGCAACTGTCAATATTGATAACATGCTTCCCCCGAGAGTGGCACTTGAACAATTGTCTGTCAACCTCACTTCTTTGCTGCCTCGCCTCTCAGTAAGTAGCGTCTTCTCTGTCAGGGATTTGCTTATTATCTTTTCTCATCTATCTTTATTGCTCGAAATTTTGCAATAGATGTATAGCAGCTTTCTACTGGGCTTGTCTTCTCAACATTTTCCTGGTTTTGTTCTTTGTTGGGCTCTTTCTTGTCTATCTTGAAAGCCAATAATCAATTCCTGGTTTCAGGGTTTGGCCAATATAATGCCCAAGGAAACTCTTCTTTGGAAACTGAAGTTGCTTAAATCAGCTGCCTCTTATGCTAATTCTCGTCTTCATGCTGTCAATGCTGAAGTGCTTCTCCTTGCCAGGTTTTCGCTCCTCCAACTTTGTTAAGATGATGACATGGTTGTCAGAGCAAATTACTTTGGATTAGGTTTCTGCTTTATTTGGTAGCTCCCATATCTGTGCAAGTATTGCCAATTTCTTCTTTTCATTTCTCTTAATGAGTCCTATAGATGGGGTTTTGATGATATTGTCATTCTGACTTTTGCTCAACAGCTGGAAAAAATAAGCTGCCTAATTTTCAGCTTAAAGATTTGCATACACACTGTCCAGTAAATTACCTCTAGTTTATTTAAGCAACTATATGTCTTTTGGCAATAGGTAGCAGCACAGGCATTAGTTTGGCTTTGATATCACTTCATAGTATGGGAACAGCTATTTCCTGTTTCTATGTGTTAATAGATTTGAAGCTTCAATCAGCACATTAATATATGCTAACATGCATGAGCATTGCAGCATGCATGCACATACACAAGCTTGCACATTATTATACATAAATGCATCATGCATGTGTCACGGGCCGACACATTTCGGTCGCGGAATTAACCCGTGCGGCGTCTAGCAAGCCAAGCTAGACTAGCCTTTCCCCATATAGTTGTTCCATAGAACACTTAGGCGAATATCTTTCCCGTATTGGATCATACCACGCCCAGCTCAGCTCGAACACCCATTACATCGAGTAAGACGAGCAGGACACTTTAAGCACGACAACTGGTTTCGGCCTGCCATGGCCTCATCAGGAGAGCGGCATCAGCTCCCGACCAGTTTGTACACGGGAGGCCAACCCCGCCTTTAGAGTTCCTAAGGATATATTCTACCTAATCTAGAACTCCTAGTACAAACCTACCTGACGCCACTCACACGACCCAGTTGCCTCTTCTCCCTCTACAACGCTCACTCACCGTGATGACTCCACAAGCTTCACCCTCAAAGGAACACGAGTACGGGAGAACTTGCCCACTTGGGCCACGAAACACCCGGTCCGTGTCACATGCATGCACATGGGTATGTGACTATGAATGGGGAGTTGTTTTTTCACTGGAGATACAACAGCGCATCAGATTTAGGCTTAGTTACAATATATTGCATTTTCTTAAAAGTTTCTAATGATTCAGTGGCAAGGATAACATGCTTCCTAGTCTAGATGAAGCCCAAAGGCTTATGAACTCATTGAAGAACTGCAGAGTTCGTCACTTCAAAGACAATGGACATTCACTTCTATTGGTAGGCGAAACTCATGTTATTTGAATGTTGTAAACCTTGAGGAGCCACTTGTTTTGAGAGACTTTAAGCTTTTTGTGAGTGGAGCTCATTTGTCAATTATTGCACTTATATTGGGAGATCCTTATGATAGGCTTTGACAGTTCTTGGATAGTGAAAATTTACACAGCTTGTTTGCTGATATGGAAATTGCATGTTTAATCCAGTTAAGTGTGTGTATTGCGCATCAGCCCTCTTGTTTAATCAACTAATATCGAGTTTGGCATATCACAGAATGAACTTCTTGTAATAAAATTACTTACTATTTCTAGTGCTTCCCAAGATATTTTGAGAGTTTGAGTCATCACAATGAACCAATTTGACTGCAGCACTTATAAGTCCAAAGCTGTGCAATATCATCACCTTTTATTGGTCTACTTAGCAAATAGAATTGGAAAGCGGAACATTATGGTGTGATTTTTTTGGCTGATGACAGATCTTAAGCTTAGCTCCTTTGGAGATTTGGAATGGAGGAAAAAAAGTTTTCTGTTGATTTTATGCAAAATATAAATGCGATCTTGCAATTTCATGAAAATCAACAATCTCTCTCACACGTTGTCTATTTATTTGGGTGAGGTAGTGCTTTCTTTGAATGCATATCATGATGAAACTGCCTTCATAATGTCACTCTACCTGAAACTTGGCGTTGAGTTTCTGGAGATTTTATCTACATAAGACTGCTTAATTTCTCTATATTGTGATGCCCAGTTTTTGAGCAGTAATTAGACTGAGATCGCAGGAAGACGGTGTTAATTTGCTGACCATCATCAAAGGTACCAACACATACCGTCGAACGAGGAGGCATGATTACGTCTTGGATTTCCTCCCTCCTAGTATGTCAGAATACAAAGTAGCATTCAATCAAGTTGTCGGGTAATTCTGCAAACAAATGCTTCTGCATGTTGTTCTTGGCTCTTTCCTGATTCGAATAGAATGAGTTGTTTCTCAATTGATCTCAACCAGATTTTTGTCAAGGGCTTATTACTATCTCTCTTTTTTCTGTATTTAAACCGATGCTTACATGTATCTTCTAAGTCCATTTACGAAGATCCAACTTATTGAGCAGATGTTTGAAGCTAGATAATGGGCTTTTCATGTTTCTCATATCTGATTATTTGCTTCTTCACTTTCCATTTCTTTTGGCACATCTCTTTCAAATTTGATCTGTGGCATTACTGCATGATTTTATCACCAGCTGCTGCCTAAGCCATTCTTGTCCTGTGATTTGCAAAAGAAACACCAGTCATTTGATACCGAAGTTCTTAATTTGAATTTCATTTGTTAATCGAAATATATGATCTATTATGACCAATTCTACTGCTATAAGTGGCCTCGTCAAGCCCAGAACAAACATGGATGGGTCATACTTTTCCACAAAAGCTCATTTTACATGCTGATCCAGTAATTGCAACTAGTCAATCTTAGTCTGATTGTGGGGTTGGAAAATGCAGACTTTTGCGCAATGCATCTGGTTCGCATTATTCTCAACTTTAGATGATGGGAAGATAGTGAGAGGCCTATCAGGGGTTCCTTCGGAAGGACCAGTGTTGTTAGTCGGTTATCACATGTTGATGGGATTTGAGCTTTATTCACTCGTTGAACAATTCTTGAGGGAGAAGAACATTATTGTGCGTGGGGTAGCTCATCCGGAGTTGTTCTCTGCAAAACTGGAAAATCCATCTTCTGAATTTGGTATAATTGATTGGATTAAAGTATTCGGGGCAGTTCCTGTAACGGCAAGCAACCTCTTCAAATTGTTTTCGACCAATTCTCATGTTCTGCTTTATCCTGGGGGTGCACGTGAGGCTCTCCATTATAAGGTGTGTAAGCCCCTTACTTTCAGTTTCATTAGTTCTCTTGTGCAGTGTACTGATCCTGGTTTAACCCAATTGATCTTACTAATAATGGAATCATCAAGAGATATTGTGAAAGAAAATTTTAAATAGAACATGTGTCGAGGCTACAAGGTGAGAATGATCTTCTGCAACATAACTTTTATGAGTGAAGATGTAAAGCCATGTGCAGAAGAAGATTCAAAATGGCAGGCGGGCAGTGGTTGTGGTAGCAGTGTCAGATACTAAAGCCAGTTTGCTCAGATGGTGGCGGCGACTGCTGGGGGTGGCAGTGGTCTAGCTGATGGTGGTGACATGGGGTGGATAAGAAGCTAAGTGAGTCTTAAGTGATGATCATATTGCGTAGTTAAGCACGCATTCTCACTTCAGGTTGTCAAATACCAGATGTCAAGGATGTATATTGACAGTGCCAATCCAGAGACGCAAAATTTTAGTCGTTCGTTATATAAAGTATTTAGGAGCACAAGTAACTTGGTCTTGCCATTGCCTCTTAGAGCTTGTGTTTCCAGAGGATTCATATGTAATGATTAAAGAGTTGCTCGTATTTACTACTATGCTTTTGCTTCTGCATGTTTTCAGTAAAATTATGCTTGTAAAGTTCACCTTAGCGCTACCATGTTTAATTTGTAGGGTGAAGAATACAAGTTATTCTGGCCAGACCAACCAGAATTTGTGAGAATGGCCGCACGTTTTGGCGCCACAATAGTACCATTTGGAGCTGTGGGAGAGGATGACATAGGGGAAGTAAGCTCTTCCATTTCCGCATTAAAGTTCGGGATTTAGCTCTTGACTGCAAAAGTTGAGAGTACAATGCTCACATGGCATTCTACTCTATTCCTTCTGCTTTACACCTCTGGAGTTCGAGTTTAATCTCTCAACTATTTTCAGCTAATTTAGTTAAAAATACGTGCATGGTTGACAAATTTGGCTGCACTGAATATGGTTTGGATGCATTTTTCTTGTGAACTTTGCATTGACCACTGTTGTCTCATATTTTCAAATTAGTCATAAGAAAAGTCTAGAAACGGACCCGTGCATATGATGTACTTCAGCATTGCATTCTGATGATGATGTGATTGTTACTTTGAACGGGCAGTTGGTACTTGATTACAATGATCTGATGAAGATTCCGTTCGTCAATGACTACATCAGAGATTCAAGTCGTAACGCTATACGAGTGAGGTAACTCCCTACCCATGACCTTCAAATGATCATCTGTACACATTTTGTGTGGATGACCTTTGAAATTATAAGATCATTAGCATACTGTGAAATCTCTCTCTCTCTCTCTCTCTCTCTCTCTCTCTCTCTCTCTGGATTGACGTTGACATGAATGATATCCTGTTTTGTTAGGGAGGGTATGAGCGGAGAGGTAGCAAATGAAGCACTTTTTATTCCAGGGATTTTGCCGAAGATACCTGGCCGCTTGTACTATCTGTTTGGGAAGCCCATAGAGACGAGGGGGAGATATGAATCGCTGAAGGACCGAGAAAACGCAAACGAGTTGTACCTGCAGGTAAAATCTGGAGTCGAAAGCTGCATAGCGTACTTGCTCAAGAAGCGAGAGGAGGACCCTTTTCGAAATATATTCGATAGAACTATACATAAAGTGTTGCATTCTCCTTTTGATGATATTCCAGCATTTGAGCCCTGATAATCTGTGGTGGCTGTGGAAATAGTTTTGGCCTCATGTATTTCATTTAGAGTGACCTGGCCTATGTCTCGGCTGAACATAAACACTTGTAAACGCCATTCCTGTAGATCTAATTTTCAGTTGGAAAATACAATGTCTTCTTTTGTGGATATTCAGATGGTTATTGCTCTTTGGGTAATCTGAAGAAGACTGTCTGTATATTCCTAAAGCAACGGGCCCTAAATAGCTGAAAGCGTAATAGTCGATGGATATCGTAATCCTTGTGATCCTTTTTTTTGCTTCTTAAAAGTTCTCCAAAAATAGCTTCTGAAGCGAAACATTATTTTAGAAGTAGAAATATACAATTGTGAACCAAACGGATTGTTACTTTAGAAATTACATTACAAAACGGATTTCTGCTCTAGAAACACTTCAGAAGTAGAAATTTTGCTTCAGAAGTGTTACTATAAATTTTTGCTTCAGAAGTGTTACCATACGCGCTTTTAGCATCTCTGAAACCAATATCTGCTTCTTTCTCAGTCATTTAACTTTGTGCTACTTACCTCATTGGAAAATTCTTAATTAGATATAAGGCAAAGCAGCAACTCTGGCGGTAAATAGACTAGTCTTACATGAGCTTGAACCTGACGAAATCCTCTTAAGTCTGATCTTATTTGAGAGTAATTTCTAAGCTGACTTGCTGATTATAATCTCCTCATCTTCATAAATTCCACCAGAGAAGTTTCAGTTTATTTACCAGAAATTTAACTGTCCGAACACTTGGACCTCGATTCCAAACTTATGAATCCATGATAGATTCGGAGTTAGCCACTCTGGAAGGCACAGGCATTAAACCTGAGGTTCCATCTGGTTTAGCATATACTCTTCCCTTCTTTCCGGTTGGATAAAATATCAGCAATCACAGGTGAGGGTAGCATTAGGATTGATGAGAAGCCTTCCGTCTCGCCTTGCTGAAAAGTGCGGATTGCTGAACTGTTCAAAGGTGAGTTATCCTGTCTATTCATACATATTCTTATCTGGTAGATTTGGCAAGACTATCCAGTCAAGGACTCCTATTTTCCTCAATCAATTTATCTTTCTGTGAAAAGAATTTCAAGAATAAATGAGGCAGAAGATTCGAAAACTAGCATATCATACGGTTATTACATAACCACCGTGATGGTTGGCAATGCGATCACACAGATGCTGATAAGAAAGAAAGAAAGAAAAAAAGAGAAATATGATTTTATTCTCTTTTGGAGTGTGTAACAATGTACAAGAGAAGCCTTTATATAGGCTTGGAAGAGGTGAAAAGTCTAGTACTCTTCCTATGTGGGACTAAAGGAAAAGAGAAGAAAGAGACAAAAGGGAAAAACAAGTTCTAACACCCCCCCTCAAACTCAAGGTGGATCAAACAACGAGAGTTTGGAAAGAAGAAATAAAAAACGATGTGATGGAAGAGCCTTCGTAAAACAATCTGCAAGTTGATTTTCAGTTCCAACAAAGGGAAGAGAAATGGTGCGAGCTTGAAGATGATGACGAGTTAGATGACAGTCGATCTCAATATGTTTGGTACGCTCATGAAACACTGGATTTGCGCCAATGTGAATGGCACTCTTGTTGTCACAGTATAAAGGAGTAGGATCCAGAAATGAAACACCCATGTCAGCAAGTAAGCGACGAAGCCAAACAATCTCAACAGTAGTGTCGGCCATAGCACGATACTCAGATTCTGTAGAGGAGCGTGAGACAATATGTTGTTTCTTGGCACGCCAAGAAATGAGAGAATCGCCAAGAAAAATGCAGTAGCCAGTGACAGACTTGCGATCAGTTATATTGGAAGCCCAATCAGCATCAGAATAGGCACATAATTGAAGAGCAGAAGAAGACGGCATGAACAAGGAACGTGTCAACGTGCTTCGAAGATAGCGCAAGATCCTCAAAACAGCAGCGTAATGAACTGTACGAGGAGCAGCAACGAACTGACTAACAACATGAACAGCATAAGCGATGTCGGGTCGAGAGATAGTGAGATAGACAAGACTGCCAACTAAAGTCCGATAGCGGGTCACATCAGAAAGAGGTTCCCCATCGTCTGGGCGAAACTTTTGATTTAGTTCAATAGGAGTAGCGGCAGTGCGTGAGTCGGAAAGAGCAGCCATAGAGAGAATATCAGCGGTATACTTCTGTTGAGAAAGAAGGATACCACGCGAACTGCGAGCAATCTCAAGCCCAAGAAAATAACGCAGCGGTCCAAGATCCTTCATGGAAAAATGCTGCTGAAGGTGTCTTTTGGTATGCTCAATATGAGCACGATCATCTCCAGTAATGATCATGTCATCCACATAAAGAAGAAGAATAGTGCAATCAGTAGAAGAAGTATGAACGAACATAGCATGATTAGCCTCACTTTGAGCAAAACCAGCAGATCGAATAGCATCACTGAACTTCTCAAACCAGGCACGAGGGGCTTGTTTGAGACCATAAAGAGCCCGTCGAAGGTGGCAAACCTGTCCAGAGGTGTGAGCAAGACCAGGCGGAGGTTGCATAAAGATATCCTCTTGAAGATCCCATGAAGAAAAGCATTCTTCACATCAAGCTGAAAGAGAGGCCAGTTGCGAATTGAAGCAACAGCTAGTAAAGTACGGACAGATATCATCTTTGCTACGGGAGCAAATGTCTCCTCATAATCAATACCATACTCCTGCGAGAAACCCCGGGCAACCAGACGCGCTTTGTAACGCTCAATACTACCATCAGAACGGAGTTTCACCTTGTATATCCATCGGCAGGATACCAATGATCGATCCGGAGGAAGAGGCACAAGCTCCCAAGTACCAGTACTCTGCAAAGCCGAGAGTTCCTCAGACATAGCCTGACGCCATTCAGCATGTTGAATTGCCTCGAGATAACTAGTGGGTTCCTGTATAGTGTGAACAGCAGCCAAAAAAGAGCCAAACTCGGTAGAATAAGAAGTAGCAGCAACATACCGAGCAGGTAGACGCCGATCCCGAGAAGGATTGCGGCGGACCTCTAGATGTGCAGAATCGTCAAGGGCAGGCGGAGCAGGAGGTGCAGTAGAAGGGACATGCGAAGGTGGAGAAGGTTGTGATATATCTAAATCCGAGATGGAAAAGGGAATCGGCGGAGATGGTGAAGGTGCAGTAGGAACTAGATACCCCCCCCCCCCCCCCCCCCAAAAA
>JAGVVM010021204.1:0-27012 GCA_019149425.1 Psidium friedrichsthalianum | reverse complement strand
TTTGGGACACTCCAGTCTTCTAAGTGCGTTGCATGAATGCACGGGGTTCCTCTTTTTTCTTTCTACATCATGTTTCGGAGTCTGGCACTATCCCAGCCATCAGTCAAGTTCAGCCAGTAATCCGGATCCTCCAATGATGAAACTGTACCGCATAGCACTGAGTGTGCTACTAAAGTGTAGAACTCATCTACCATTGTACTGATAATCACATTGCAATATTTCTGACACACTGCAATTACATGTACAACACCGGATTTCTCTCTTGAAATTTTCCACATGTGCATCTTCGACGGAACGGTTTAGCTCAAACCTGTGTTTCTATGGCCCCCATTCTTCCGAATCCTATAATATCTATTTTTTAAACTTCAAAGTTCCGAAATCAGAGTCGAAACCGAGTCACCTCATGCCCTATTTGTAGCTTCAATGTTTTTTTGGAGAAGAGTTACTCGCAATTGAGTATATATCCATCCCTCCACCTTTTGTGCCTTAATATGTATTTTTCTTTTCGTATTGAAATATATTGACTAATGATAAAATATCTTATTCACCATAGCTGTGTATAAGGCAGAGCACGAAAATCCTTCAGCTACCGCGTTAACCGATTCCGCTAAATTGTGGTCACGCTCCATATCTCTTTCCTTCATCATAAGCTTTTGTCCATTTATCCCAAGGAAACTGATCACAACCATCAGCTATTTGTGGATGCAATTCTCTCATCGATTCATGATGTGTAGAAACTTTCGCTTTTGGTTCTCCGTAAGCTGCACATTACAATACAATAATAAGTACTTATCACATAATTTTATAAACAAGTAATTTCTCAAATTACATAATTTTATAAAATTCACCTGCCTCTCTGAATAGCTCTTTTGCCTTCGGCATCTTTGAAGTGTTTATTGTAATTGCTGAGAATATGCCAATGCAAAATCTATGGTGGCATGTGGAGGACACCAACCATTCGTCTCCATTCTTTTTGATCCCGATATGTATTGTCTGATATTAGCAAATACATCTCAGCCATTAGTAACAATAGTCGCACAGATCCATAATCAAGACCAATCTCAACAGTCTCTCGATCGACCACAGCAAAGCCAACGGAAAACATATAGATTATTCCATCAAATGAGGCCGCACATAGGAGCGTTCCTCGATTATTTTGCGTACAAAAAAGTTCCATCGCGACAAAACAAATTATGGACGACACAGCCCTTCTGAAGCCTTCATTCGTCTGTTTATAAAGTCCAGAACATTCATTGAAAACCTTGCACTCTGATATTGGCTGAGGCAATCCTCGATCACAAATGAAAATCTGGATTCATTAGTTTCGTCATATTCATGTACTTTCTTAACTGACCGTAACGGTCATCCCATCCTCCAAAATCTTGGCAATCGCCATTTGTTTAGCTACCATATTTTACGATAAGTAGGTTGGAACTCACCTTATCTTTAATCATTCGCCATTAGTGGCTTGATTTTATATCTGGTTGGGCGTCAACCATTGCTTCTATCTGGCTGGAGAGTACTTCTGATCAGTTGCCGATGATCTGTGACATTTTGCGGATTACGACATGTATGTGGGCCACTGTATTTAGTTATTTTCCAAAATAGGTCACCCGCTTTATCAATGCACGGAGCCTCCAATCACACGAGTCGTTTGCATTACCGCACTTTATAACATATTTCCTTTTCTTTGTCTCTTCACTACGAAAGTGATGATTTCTCAGCAGAGAATATTCTTTTGCAGCCAGCTGCACTGCATCTCGTGATGGAAATAACATTCCAACACGAAATTCTTTGGCTGGATCAAATAACATATGGCTCGGCTTAGTTCTTGTATCGACTTGCTCATATCATAGTCAATCTCTAAATAGGGTGGTGGATGTACCAACGGCAAAATGGATTACTACAATGGGTGTTGTAGTAAGCATCCATATCGCCACTTTCGTCATTTTCTTCATCACTGTCGTCATTCCTAACCATGAATCATCTTCTTCATCACTATCATCGTTATCATCGTACTGCATAGACTGATTATCCACATCAACATCATCTTCACCAATATTGGAACCTTCCCAAATTGAATCATTTTTGATTGGTGCTCATCTACAGTAGCATAAAACTGTAGAAACCCCATATGACCGGACAAACGTGCAAACTGTTGGATTCTCTCAACTATGCTATCATTATGCACATCCACAATATTGTACATCATACAACCGATTGTTCCAACCATTGTCTATACATCAGACTGGGAATGAACTGATTTTCTGTTATATTCAACTCACGCTCAATCGTAGCACGTAACTCATCAAATGTGGATATGTTTCCAAACTCAAACATAGCACATTGTCCACCTTCGTATCATATCCAAATTGATTTTGTACTATTCTACCTCCCCCATTGTACTGTCGCAAAAGATGTAGACATTCTGTTAAACGAACAAATTATAATTATTTTGCATGTACAATTTTGTAATTTTTTTCTATACACATTAATAAATGAACATTATCACTATCAATATAAAAAAATGAAATAAATAGGTCACAAAATATTTACGAAATTATGTATTCTTTGAAAATATTTATAGATAAGTGATACAATTGTCATTTACAAATGAATGAAAGGCCAAAATCATCAACAATAATATCTAGTCAATTAATTGACGAAATTCTAATTTTTCAGATTTTCAAAATTTTCTTGGTGGAATTTTAGAAAATATTATGATTTCGATCATAATTTTCAAATTTTTTTGTGATTTCCTATTTTTTATTTTTGATTATTTTTTAAATATTTTCTGGCTGGATCAACTAGATTCACAACCGGACACGAGCACCCAGGAGTTTGACCCAAATAACGACGTCGCTTCCATTTTTATATTATCTATTATATTATTATTATTTTTTTTTACAATATAATTTTTCCTTTTATTTTTTTCTTTTTCCTATTATTTTCCAGATCGGGCGGTTCGACCCAACTCACAAACCCGAAGAGCCGGCCCAAACCACTCGAGTTTGAACCGAAACTTTCACAATAGAGTTTTGTGCATTTTTTTTATTTAGGATGATTGTTATTTTATCATATTTTTATTTTCATTTTTTCCTAATTTTTTCTATTATTTGGAAACTTCTTATTATTACAAACAGATCGTATTAATACATGTATTCTGATAATCATATTTAATTAACCCTACAAAATTTCAAATATATGATGAAAATACGATTTAATACGCATAAAACTTTTTCCTCAGACATGTCTCGACATGCAAAATAAAGATATTTGTAGCGCTAAAAGAAGATATTTTAGGAATAAACCGACAGAATTTTTGGAATGTTTTTATTTTTTAATTATTTTTTCCCAATTTCTTTTTCAATTTTTCTATTCTTTGGGATAATTTTTATTATTATAAATAATTTATATGGTCAAGGTTTGTCCAAGTGGGTAGCCCACGTTCGTTACATTAGGCAACAAATTACAACGACTCATATTTAACCGAAGATCAAATCTACATTGTTCGATCTAATTACCAGCTCCTGCGTTAATAACGTTTTTCCATAAATTTTTTCCTGAAACATGTACATTCAGTTATTATTTCAATATCTTGAAAATCATGTCTAATTAACCCTTCAAAATTTCAAAAATCATGATACAATACGGGCTTAATACGCATAAAATCTTTCGTGACACATGTATCGGCATGCAAAACAGAGATATAAGCAGCACAAAAATAAGATATTTTTCAGTGCAAAATAGACATATATGTAGACAAAAAATAAGATATTTTTTAGACTAAACAACATGTAAAACATCACAATATAATAGCGAAATAGTGTATGCACAGTATCAAAATATAGCATGTTTAACAAGAACATAGGTATTATCTTAACCCAAATATCGTGCGTGTGTTGAGATGGGAGAAGTTGATACTTCCACTCTTCTATTTTCTCTGCTGTGTAAAAAAAAAAAATATCATTGCATGCAACGAAATAAAAAACGCAAATGCCAAAAGAAAATATATCATAAAGTAAAATATTACCTGATTTGATTGCGAGAAAATGTTGAAGGAATAATTGACTGCAAATATGGAGACACTCGAAATTGACGACTGATTTCCAAATCTTTTTTTTTCTATCGATTTTCTCTTGATTCTTTCTCAGCTTTCTCTCTATTTCCTCTCTGTTCCCTCTCTTTGTCTTCGTAAAATGGCCAAAGAGTTTCTCTCCCTCTTCGTCTTTAATAGAACTGAATGATTCAGAAGTCTCGTTTCCTTTTGAAACTTCAGTGAAGTTTTAGAAAGTTTCAAAACCAAATTTCTGAAACTTCACGTGGCTTCTGAAACTTCACGTGAAGTTTTCAGAAATTTGCTTCTGAAAAGAGGGGCTTCGCGTGAACTTTTAGAAGAAGACTTCTGAAATTCAGCGAAAAAGGAGGGGAAAAGGTCCCTCGGGAGAGTGGGCGAGAGGGGGGAGGGGGGCCTGCTGTTGGGTGATGTAGACGAGACAAAACTAAATTATTAAAATTGATTTTTTTTTATCTCCATCTAGGAAGTTGTTCAGCGGTAGGGGTGCCGAACAAGCCCCCTTTTGGTATATTTCTTATATGCAGATCTAAATCGGTAAAAACGTAAATTTTTTAACTTATTTTCGTCAAAAGCCCATGAATTGCTTGGTGTCATGTCAATTTCCTTCCAACTATGATCCTTGGTGTACAAATTTTTTTTTTAAATAATAAAGTCAAAGAAAAAGAGAAGGAGAACCTTCGAATTTGAAGATCTCCCCGTCACCTCCCAACCCACCTTCCTTCCACTCTATCTTTCTGCGCCCGGTGAACCTCAACGCGCAAAGAAGTTATGTCAGCAGAGGCCACGATCTCCCGCCTCCGCCACCTCGATCGCCGCCGCCGCCGCAGCCTCCGCCGTTCACTCTCCCTCGAGCTCGACCCTCCCCCCGGCTTCTCCCACCATCAGCGCCGTCGCGCCCGCCGCACGTTCGATCTCTACGATTCTGATGACGACCTGACGTTGCCCGTCCGCGATCCGATCGCCGCTGATCGAATCGGAGCCCTGAAAGGCGACGTCGACGTCGCTTCCGATCCCGACTCCGTCGATCTGCTCCGGGAGCTCGACGGCGAGGCCAGTTCCAGCATGGATCTGTTCGTCGAGCATCCGCAGGTCGTGGGCGACGCGGATTCGGTGTCCGAAGAGGTAAATAGGTTGGATTTCGGGGCGATTGATGCGAATGATGACGTTTGTATGGATAATGGGGATGTAGATTTAGGGATCGGGTTAGGGTTT
Source organism: Psidium friedrichsthalianum (assembly GCA_019149425.1). Taxonomy (NCBI): domain Eukaryota; kingdom Viridiplantae; phylum Streptophyta; class Magnoliopsida; order Myrtales; family Myrtaceae; genus Psidium; species Psidium friedrichsthalianum. The sequence continues at coordinate 21,722 of JAGVVM010021204.1, read as the reverse complement.
GGCGTGGGTAGGAACGAGAATTGTAGATTTGTAGACGACGATTGTTGTGAAGATGAGATTTTTAAGGAGACTGGGGCTTCTGGGTTGGATTGCTGTGAAGCAGGGATGACGATTTGTGAAATGGAGCAGTGTCGGAGTGGTATTCGTGATGTTGGGTTCGATTCTGATTTGGAGTTGGAGGATGAATTGGGGGTTTGTGGAGATTCAGAGGATGAATTGAGTTTGAATCACATGATCGGTGAGGATGACTATTTTTGTAGTGTTCCTTTTTGTTGGGATGATTCCCTTCCATTGGAAGTGGATGCTGGAGAGGTTGAGGATCTCGATTTGGAATGGGAGGAAGTCGAGAGTTGCATCGATGATGGAGAGATATTGAGCTTATTTGGCGATCCAGGCAATGATGATGGATCCATTTCTGAATCTTCTATGCCTATTATTGCAGATGAAGGGGAAGATGTGAGTGTCGAATTAGGTGATGGTTTTGGGAACTTGGAATGGGAGGTTTTGTTGAATTCAGATAATTTAGTAGCAACGGCAGGGTTGGATCATGAGCTGGAAACTTACTTTGATGATGATGATTACTTATTTTCTGCAGAATATGAGACCATGTTTGGTCAGCTTACTGAGAACGAGAGTTCTCTGGTGGGAGGGTCACCGGCTTCTGAAGCAGTGATCCGGAATCTACCGAAGTTGGCTTTAACTCAAGAGGATGTGGATGGAAAGGACGGGCTTTGTCCAGTCTGCAAGGATGAATTTATGGCTGGGGACATCGCAATGCAGCTGCCTTGCAACCATGGATACCACACCAATTGTATTGTGACGTGGCTGCAAATGAGGAGTACATGTCCTGTTTGTCGTTATGAATTACCTGCTGAGGATGCGGTATCATGAGCGGGGAAGGACCTGGAGGACATGAATTGGCTTCTAATCAGAGTTGAGGGCGGCATTATTTTGTAGAAGTCGCCTGAGTATTAAGTTGTGTAAAAATGTAGATAGTGACATCAGAGAGACCCCCTACACCTTGTACTTGTAGCAAGGATAATTGAATTCTTTACAGGCTCACGTTTTTTGGTAAGGGCAAAAGGAAGTTTTATTCCTAAAGTACCCAAATTGTTAACTGTTGGGAGAATAAAACTTGGTGTAATATTAGGTTTTCTTCAGACGACTCTGCATAGTTTATGACTCTTTGTGCTTGTTGTATCCAAGTCTTCCCCTTTGCTGTTTTTGGCTGTGGGCTTGCGGGGCAATGGCTTATGAAGTTGAATTTTTTATACTTCGTGTTAGCATGTCTTTATAGGAACCATTTGCACTTGTTTGCCTTCTTGTTGTGGTTTGCACATCAAATGATCTGCTGCGAATTATGGCAGGTTTGATAGTTTTTGTTTGAATCTAAATCCTCCAAAGCCTTCAGTGGCTGTGTGTACTTCTCTTGCGCCCTTCCTGCACATGCCATATGCTTACTTTGTTCTCGAAATAGAAATTGTGTGTCCTTTGTACAGGGTGGATTGCTTATATTAGTTGTAAAGAGTTTGGGTTACTCCATTTGAATGTCAAATCCATCCAAAAATCCTATAGGTTGTATTTGGTGGCCAGATATAACTTTGCATATACGCGGTCTTTGTCCACCCATAAGTTTCGGCATTTGGATTGGACATTCTAATATAACATTAGACTTGGGTTCCGCTTCAGTTTATTTCGCATGTGAGGTCTCTCATTTGTCAAATTTCTTGCGGTTGTTCCTAATTCGACTTTCATGTGTGAGGAAGTGTTAAAAGTCTCTCATATTACTTGCCAACGAGATTTATGTCTTTATATGCAGGCAATCTTCCTCCACCTGTGAGTCTAGGTCCTTGGGTTTGGGCAGTCCCAAGAGAATTGGGCAGTTGGACAACCAATTTCTTCACCTTGCTCAACAAAAGAACGACCTTAACACATCCCATCTTTCCAGATCTCTCAGCAATAACATCCTCCCGACAGTAGCTGCTGCAGTCGCAACCGCTGGCGCCGTCCACTCTAGACCTCGAAATGGGTAGGGAACACAACACTCCTCAGGAGACTAAGCATGGGCTATCCTGGGAGAAGATCATCGTCTCATTCTGCTTGAAATTGGCCACGGAGACGAAGGATGGTCTAGCCTGGGAGAAGATCGTCGTCTCGTTCTGCCTGAAATCGGCCACGGAATCAATTCATAAGGGAAATCATCTCACTTCGGTATGCTGTTTGTACTCGCGGCGGTTATATTAGCCTTTGCCTTTCTCTTTGTAAGCAAATACATCAGCGTCAGCAGGCACACGTTGATGAGCTAAGACAGTGAAGCAATTTTTGGTCTGGCATGCTCTTTGGCAGTGCCCACCCCATTGAAGTAATGAAAAGGTCATTTTATGGTCTTCTCTAAAATAGGAGGGAAATTATCAAAAAAGTCTTAAATCTATTGGAGTTCTGCCAAACTATCAATGTAGTCCTAACTTTTTTTTTTTTTGCCAGTTAAATCCAAAACCTTTTGCATTTATGCTAATTCAGTCTTTCCAGTTAATTTTGATCGGAAATAACTGACGTCAAACTTTTAATAATATCTTACCATTTTTTGAATATTTTATTTTCCTTTATTTTCTTTTCTATGTCTTTTTTTTTCTTTTCGTTCTTTTTCCTCCAGCTAGCCATCGACTCGGCAACTTGCCAGAGGTGAGTGACGCCGAAGCTCGCCCCCACCGGCCATTGGTGAGGGTGACCCTGGCCCACCCTTGCTTAGGTCTGGCTTACGCGGCCATGTTGAGGTTGACCTCGTTGTCGCTCTTCTCTGGCCTATCATAGGGACTCAGTGGCCTATCGTAGGGATTCAGTGGCCTGTTGGAGGAGGAAGAAGAAGAAAACAAAGTAGTAAAAAATTTGAGAAAATATTAAAATATTATTAAAAATTAATCACGTCAGTGCCAACTATGCTATTTTAGTGATTTTCAGCTGAAATTGATAGGAATGACTGATTGGACACTAGTTGAAAAGGTTTAGGACTGAATTGGTATAAATGTAAAAAGGTTTAAGATTGAATTGGTATAATTACATTAGATTTAGATATGAATTGTATTTCAGATCTTTAACACGCCCTTTTACTTAAAGGTCGGTTGGATGAGAAGACCTGTGCCAACCCCATACCTACTAGCAAAGAATTTGTAGAAAACCCAAGAGATGCCAAAAAGAGAACCCATAAATTGGGGGAAGGAGGGCGTGAGAAATTTAATTTGGCTGTCTCTCTACAAGGTTAGCTTGCAGTCTGATAATCTAACTTTGTTATGCATTAAACGCTTTTATCGTGCACGAGATGTCATCGAGAGCGAGAATAAACTCAAAAGGACGAATTGATCAAGGCAATATACACCTATATCGAGAAAGCATCAAAAAAGTCTTAAACTTATTGTATTTGTGCCAATTTAGTCCTAAACATTTTGTTAGTGCCAATTTAGCTCTAAATCTTTTGCATTTGTGTCAATTGAGTACATCTGATCAATTTTAGTCGAAAATCGCTAGCATGGATACTGATTGTCTCACATGATATGATTGGCATTAATGTAGACATTTTTGAATATATCTCTAAAAATTTTAATTTTTTTCTTTTTTCCTTTCTTCTTCGTACTTTTCCTTCCCTCTTATGCATTGCAAGTGGCTGGCCACCACCCGGCCGCAAGCTGCATGCCGAGACGGCTGGCCTTGCCAAAGGTGAGCACATGTGAGGGTGAGCCTCGCCATTGCCATCGACATTGCCCAGGGGAGGACGAGGCTCGGCAAGGCTATCCTCACCTGGTTGAGGCCACAATGATGCCTCGTTGTTGTGCTTCTAGCCATCGTCAAACAACAACCTCACCATTTGCGAAGGCTGTGGGTTGGCATTGGCAGCAGCAATGGAAGTCACATGGGTTGGCATTGCTAGATCTAGCTTGGCTGAGGCTCGCCCAAGCCAAGGAGGCCTCGTTGGGCGTCATTTTTGTTTAGGCGACACCGATCGAGGCCACCTTGGCCTGGGCAAGGTTCAATGTGGCGAGGCTCGCCATTGGCTTGACGAGGCTAGCCATTCTGCTGTATAGCCTGCTGCCGACCACCTGCAACGTAGAAGAGGGAAGCATAAAAGAATGAAGAAGAAAGGGAAAAAAAAAAGGAAAAAAGAAAAAATTGTTAAAATTATTATAAAAAATTCAAAAAAATACTAATAAACTATTTAAAAATGTCCCCGCCAGTGTCGGCTATACCATGTGGGACGATCGGAGTCCATGTCAGTTATCTTCGACCAAAATTGATTGGTTTAGAACTAAATTGGCACTAGGTTTAGGAATGAATTGGCACCATGTAATAGGTTTATGACTTTTTTTTGTCACTTGTTCCACGTATATCTATTTCCACATCCTAACATACCTAAATGATGAAAATAACTTCAAGGGCACGAATTCATCATGATCACTAATGGAAAGGATGAAAGTTATCATTTGTGTACGCCCTCATTTTAGGGCCATTTTTTTGAGTTAATATCATGAAAAATCTCAAACTGGTACACCTGTGACAAATATCAAAAACCCCAAACCAGTACACTTGTGGCAAATTTATCTCAAGCTATTTTTTTACCACAAAAAATCCTATATTAGTACAACTGTAAATTTACCCCAATTTGATTTTTTTCACTACAAAAAAATTTGAAACTGGTATACATATGATAAATGTATCCTCTATTAATTTTTGTTAAATTGAGTTAATACCATGAAAAACCCTAAATTGATACACTAGTAACAAACAAAGGGTAACATATATGCCCTGCAATTGTCACGTATCATTCAACTCAATAATTTGATGATAAAATTTAACGAAAACTAACGAAGAATAAATTTTTCATAGTTGATCAGTTCGGGGTAAATTTGTCACATGTGTATCAGTTTGAGATTTTTTGTAGTCAAAAAATTGTTTGGGGCAAATTTGTCACATGTATACTTTTTGGTGGTATTAATCCTTTTTTTAATCATTTAAGTGTCATTTTTTTAGAAAACCAATCGCTTAAGTGTTAACTTTGATGTGCTTAGCTGGAAATTCGATGTGGCTTGCTAGAGGTCTAGTCAACATTTAAGGCATTACTTTATTTTATTTTTCTTTTTTTTCCTCCCTTCTTTCTTTGGTCGGTTAGGGGAGCTCTGACAAGGCCGGGAGATTGGCCTTATCATGGTTGGATGAGTCTGACCTCGCCCAGATCTAGCGAAGGCTCGTCCTCACCCTCATAGGTCCCCACCCTCCTTCTGGCCGGTCAGTGGTCTGACAACTGACTAAAGGAAGAAGGTAATTGGAAAAAAAAAAAGAAGATAATTGGCATATCACCTAAAAAAATTAAAATAGCATGTCATGTAAAAAATTTAATACAAACGCTATGTATTATTTAGGCCGGATCTTCTCTCTGGAGGCAATTTAAGTGATTATTATTTTTCTCGATTGGCACTTAAGTAAGTTGATGAAAACTTTTAACACTAAAGCAAGCTCCATACACAACTTTTAGTACCTATTTTGAATTTTTTGAAGAATACTTGTAATGAGTTTGAAAGTTGTTGATAATCTTTGTTAATTAATGCATCTCAAATCCATATAAAGAAAACTACACAATCTTAACCAAAGAATTTCAATCGAAAAAGAATTTGAATACAATAATTATGTATAACGTGGTGTTTTCACTGATTAAACTTCAGTGGGTTGTAAATGGAAGTTCTATAACACCATAACTTGAATTTATTCTTCTAAAACAGAATTCCACTTATCGAATTTATCACAATGTTTGAATTGTAGAGAATTCTCGATAAAAAAGAAAAGAAAAGAAAAGTAAATCTGTAAATTCTTTTGATCTGGACACAAAAGAAGATGAGACACCAAGATTGATTTATCCACGTTAGACGAATGTTTTTGTTTTAATAATAATAATAATAATAATAATAATAATAATAATAATAATAATATATTAATTATTATTATTATTATTATTATTATTATTTTGGTCATAATCAATTTTATTATTAACGAGGGCCCAACTAGGGTTATTTTGACCCCAAGAGTGAGAAAAGAGTTGGCAGACCAAGGAAAAGCCCATTGATTTTTCTACTTCTACTTAGAAGTAGAAGTTGATTTTTCTATTTTTGCTCTAAAAGTTAATTTTTGATGAGAGAAATTCGTTTGGTAATAGTTAAAAATTTCTACTTCTGAAACATTATTAATACAAAATCTTCTATGAAAAATTATTGTTATTGGCTGAAAAATTTGTACTTCATTTTTAAATATTTTAAAAATAATTTTTATTATTAAAATATTATTTAATTTTTAAAATAAAAATTATTATTTATTTTTTACTTCGGCAGCTAAAGACGTCAACTTCACGGCGGTGGTTGGCATAGGTCGGCGGTAGATTGTGACAGTAGGTAGTGTGGTGGTCGACGGTTGACAGCGGGGGGCGGTGATTAGCGACAGTCGGTGGTGGTTAGCGGAGGTCGATGGTGGGCAGTGGTTAGCAGAGGTCATTGGTGGTGTTTGGCAGTGGGCGGTGGTCGACGATGGCAGTGGTTGGTGGGTGACGATGGTTGTAGGCAGCGATTAGGGAAGGTCGATGGTGGTTAGTGGCGGGCGGTGTGGGCGGTGGTTGGTTAGTAATGGGTGACGGTCGTGGTGATCAGCAACGAAGGTGGTCAACGGTTGGTGGTGGGTGGTGATGGTTAGCAGTGGGTAGTGGTGAAGGTCGACGGAAGTCGATGTGGTCGAAAAGAGAGTGACAGCGTAATGAAAAGAGGGTGATGCGAGAAGTGTTTCTTGATTTTTTTTTTTGTCTAAGAAGTACTTTTTGAGTTGAGAAATAATTTTTTTTTAACTTCTCAAATTAGGAAAAAATAACTTTAGAAATAAAAATTCATTTTAGAAGTAGAAATTTCTTCTTGAAGTAAAATTTTTAACCAAATGGATTTCTGCTCCAGAAGTACTTTTGGAGCAGAAATTCAATTTCAAAAGTGTTACCATGCGCACCCCAACATATTCTTCCCAAAGTCATGTTAGACGAAAACATTGCTGCGATTTAAGCTGCCAATGGCACCGAGAATCAAGCCGCCAGCAGCATCGAGATTCAGGCTGCCGGCATCACCAACGGGCGATTGAAGAGGAAGCGGTGAGTCTAAAGTAACTTGTATTGTTCATTTTTCATTTCGTGAAATTTGAGTGAATCGTAAACGTACAGATAAGTAGAGGTAGAAGAAAATTTTATTCTACAAAAGGAAAACGACGGCATTGAACTCTTGGAAAACTGTATCAATTGAAGTTTTGTGAAATGCGACTTTCTATTCATGTTAACTCTTGTTTTGCAGTTTGTTCTGAAATGCAATTACACTACGGAAGCAGCTTGAGCTAAATATGTAAATTTTGCTATACTACAGATGAACTTGTTCAGACATGATCAATATGTTATTTATGTAGAATCAGGGATGACTAGGTTTTGGGATCATTTCGAAAGAGCTATGATGGAGAATGCATCTATGAAAGTAGACGAATGTTATGAGTGGAAATTAATCAGCAAGCCAAGAACAATCTATTGGCAAACAGCTAATTTAACAGGAAATCACAATGTATATGCTTGTAGTGCATTCCTAGGAGCATGGTGAAGTTACCATTTAAAGATCAAAAGATGAGAATGCGAAGTTCGACAAACTTTTTGAAGAGCTTCTGAAGTACGAAGCTCCAGGCTTTAAATGGTAACGATTACTTGGTTGTAGAACATTGCTGCCACCATGCCTCTAGGCCTGCAATACAAACATGTACATTATGATTTCCCTGATAAATTAGCATTCACATATGATGAACCATCTAATTGAGCTTCCTTCGACAGTTTCTCAATAGATTGTTCTTCTCTTGACTGATTGCTTTCCGCTTGCACCATTTGTCTACTTTCAAGATGCTTTCTCTATCATAGCTCTTTTGAAATGATCCCAAAGCCTAGTCATCACAGGGTAGATGATTCTACATAAATAACATATTCATCACATCTGAACCAGTTCATCTGCAGTTTAGCAAAATTACCCATTTAGCACAAGCTGCTTTCGTAGTGTATCGACCACCAATCTCATTTCAGAACAAACTGCAAAGCAAGAGTTCAATAGAACATGAATGGAAACTCGCATTTCAAAAAACTTGAATTGATGAAGTTTTCCAAGAGGTCAATGCTGTCGTTTTCCTTCTGTTAAATAAGATCTTCTTCTTTGAAAGACTGTATCACACCGTATATTTGCGATTCGTTCAGATTTCACGAAATGAAAAATAAACAATACAAATTACTTCGATGGAGACTCATCTCATCCCCTTCAATAGCCTGTTGGTGGCGTTGTCACCATGTTGAATATGGGCGACTTCCTTTCCAGTGGACTGTATCGATTTGTAATGTTCGCATGCGCTCGTGATTCCTATGATTCAAACTGGATTAGACTGCGTGAGCAATTTACGTTAACAGTGTCACTGTTGGAATTAAAAAGAGGGCATCATGAGAGTTTTCTCATGTTGCTTAAAATGGCCATGCTGACTGAGTTGGGGTTTTATTGTGAGACCATATTAACGTTGGTCTATCAGTAACGAAAGTGATCTGTCTATTTCATGCAGAAAATCCTGAGGTCTGCTTTGCAGAAGATGCATGTCTTGGGGTACATTGGAGCATTTAGGCGGAAAGCTTTTGGTAGTCTGACATTTTCTTTTTGACTGCTTTGCAGTTTGTGCATGTAGAGCCTCGCTGTATATCTGTCTGTTGGTCAACAAATAGAAGAGCTGCTTTTGATTTTTCTTCCTTCTCCCTTTGCCCTTCCTGTTGTTGTTTAGATCTCTTCATCAGGAAAGTCAGATGCCATTGCTAGGGCGAGACCTTTTCTCTCTGGTTTAACCATTCTTCCCCCTGACTTTATATTAACGATTTGGGTTATAAACATATAACAACAGTCTATTGGATTTTGTTGTGCATGCAGCAATGTCTAACAAACTATACATATTTGAAGGATAAATTGAGGCAGGAAGGCTGCTCACCTTGACTACAGAAAAGCTCTGCGTATTTGGACGAAATGTTTATATTTTTTGTATGGTTAAAGTAGAAATTTGTATCCTTTGGTGACTGATGCTCATGCCGTGCTTTGAGATGATATGTTTGTCGAGATGTCTATAAATGTCTGTTAACTTTATCCTGGATGGGCGTCATCAAGGAATAAATGGTTTTTAGAGTCCTTCATTTGACTAACGAATGTGTTGACGCTAAGTGTTGGATCTGGTTAACGATATGCTTGAGGGAATTCATCTGGTTACTGCAGCAGAGGCAATCTGTTTTGGCGTCAAGGCTGGTATTCATCCTCGGATTATCAATGACATTATTTCTAATGCTTCTGGAAATTCATGGTAAGAACATACTTTCTGTGATTTCACTTCAGGCAATCATAAGTGATGTTGTTACCAGGCAGTCAAATCACACTTCTCGAGTCTTATCTGTTCGCTCTGTCATTTTATCATAGTAATTCATGGCACATTGTCATTTTAAGTATCTTTCCTCTCAATTGCTTGACTAAATCTAGGCATCCCGGATGTAGCGATGTGCATGATTTCAAGAGACCCTAATCGTGTTTTCATAAAGATAATTATTTTAAATCTATATTTTCGTCATCCGTCATTTTAATTTATTCTTTTCTGCTTATGCTATTAGTCTGGTATATATCGTTGCATGTTCCATGGGATATATCTTCTTCTCCTCTAGCAAATTTCTTCTTTTAGACGTCTAAATTATTTTGACCACATGAACAGGGATTGTCTTTTATTCCTATTTGGTTATGACTGGCCAATAATTTGCTGCAAATTTGAAACAGTCAGACAGCTATTCGAACTGGTTTTGCTGGTCCTGGTGCAATGGGGATGTGGCATGGCATCTCACTTACTGAAGTTGAATTTTTGCATTGCTGGATTGGATGTAGTTTCTCTCCTCTAGCTTTCTCGACCAGTGGTGTTGAGATAGTCCATTGCGAGCTCAGAGCAGACACTAGGCTCTTAAATATGTTGCCGTCGTCTTATGTTGGATCTTGATGCATCTGTTTCGATCCACATGCACTGATTTTATCTGTTCAAATTGCTTCTCAGAAGTATCCTTATCGTGATAATGGGAACTTCAAGGTCATGGCGCCATCATCGAGTATCCTTGTATCGGAGTATACGACAGGAATGTGGTGATGTAATTTTAGGAGTTATTAGGGAAAAGGACATTAGATGTCCACAAAATAGAAGGTTTCTTCACTAGGAAGTTGAAGTTTGTATACTCCATTTTAGCAGTGCCTGTATCGGAACCATTTCGACTTGTTGCCCACCTTGTTATGGTTTGCACATCAAATGATCTGTTGCGAGTCACGGACATCTTTAATTCTCTTTATATGCATGAGGGGTTTCATGTACCAGCAGATATATTTCAATGTAGTCTTTAGAGCCTTCCGACAAGAACCTGCGGCTTTTCAGTAGAGTTGATTTCTCTGTTAGGTTAACCACACGCCTAGGATCGAGAGCTGCTTGGTGTGGTAAAGTCACTTCACAGACAGAAACGGGACAGTCATGGAAGCAGTTGAACAAAATGCATTGCTTTTCTTGCCCCTCTGGGGCTAATTTCAAAACAGGGCTAATTCTAAAACAGCGCAGGACCGGCCCAGGACGGGCTGAACCGTTTGAGTTTCGGGTAGCCCTGTCGGTTTGTTCGGTTCGGTTCGGCCTACAACAGCTCCTACAGGATCTTGCTTGAGCTCGATCATGGATCAAGAACTTAATCCGGTCGACAGATATGCATCGAAATTTGCCTCGCCAAGGAAAATCTAAGCGCAACTATCATCTCCCCGGTTCCTTTTCAGGTGCTGTTTGGGCCTTATGGGCCAAGTTCTGTCGAAATCAACCCAAAAGGTATTGGAGGCCTGTCCTTTTACGGGCCGGCCAAGCCATCACATATATTACCTCCCTCCCTCTTGAGATGTTGAGAATACAGGACGGCTTTCACGGCTTCCACCGTCTTTTGGTGCGAAGTCGATCTACGCAATTGGAAAAATACGATAATGCATCGCTAGACCTGATCAATCGGCGAGCCGAATGAAATGTCCGCGTTAAACCTAGACCTGCATCATTGAAAAGGCGGCTCTATTTTCGTCCTTATGCCTTTCGACTGTGAGCTTTTGGTTATGAACGCCGTTCTCATGCAAACTTAACTAAATCGAACGTGGCCGATGATATAACCGGCTGATGCCCATTTATTTTCTGTTCCGACCCTAGGGGGACCTACTAAGGTGCCGACTGCTAGGACATGAATCGTGATCCGTCTCGGTACCTCACCTCCATCATATGGTAGCCTTCCTCTCAATCTCAAAACAGATCGGTCTAACCATGCATATATGGGAGCACATCCACATTCCACAGATTGATAAGTCGAGACGATGTAGGATCAAGTGTGACGCTTTCAATTCATCGTCTTACTTTATACTGTGATAACAACATAAATGATCTTTAAACTTTGGTCCAAAATACAATGTCATCCCTCTCGTCTTTGGATTTCTTGGATTACTTTTCCTCTTTGTTCCTTTCATCGGTGAGTTTTCGGTATGAACGTCATTCTCGTGCGAACTTAACTAAATTGAACGTGGCCGATAGACATATTGGCAGGCGCCCTTTTATTTTGTGTTTCGAGCCTAGGCGGACCTACTAAGGTGCCGTTATAGGACATGGATCATGATCCGGTCTCAATACTCACCTCCATGTTATGGTACCCCTCCTCTCAATCGCAAAACAGATTGATCTACCATGCATCTATGGAGCAGCTTGTCCCCAATTGAATCTAATCGGAAGGAAAATGAAACGGGGGGGACTAAGAAGATGAGGTTTGCACATCCACATTCCGCACATTGATTAGTCAAGATGATGCAGGATAAAAGCGTAATGTCGTCGAAAAAGTATCAGAAAATTCATAAATCTATTATATTGATGTTAATTTAGTCATAAATCTTTCAATTGAACCAATCTAATCTTAAACCTTTTTGCATTTGTGCCAATTGAATCGATCTGGCCAGTTTTGGCTGGAAGTTTTACGTGTCAGAGCCGATGCTGAAGTGGATAATTTTATATTTTTTTTTATTTTTTAATAAATTGTGTTTTGGTTTTTCTTGTTATTTTCTTCGCTTTACTGTTTTTTTTCCATGTAGGGTTGACAGCCCTCGCTGGCCTTGAGAGCCCTCGCCCTCGCCCCAAATCTAGGCCTACTCTGTGACGCCCTCACTCAATGCCAGCGCGGATCGATCGGTGCCCCTGTTGGCCCTTAACCAAGAAAAAAAAAAGGTAAAGAAAAGTAAAATAAAAAACCAAAAAAATATTTAAAAAACATCCACCTCAGCGGTCGGTCGGATGTGTCACATAAAAAGACTATCGTTCAAGTTAACTATTTTTGATCAAAATTGATCGTATGAACTTAATTGCCACAGATGCAAAATCTTTAGGACTAATTTATCACAATTAAAAGGTTTAGAAATAAATTGGCATAAATACAATAGCTTTAAGACATTTTTTGATGATTTTTCCAATGTTTTTCTTGAATTTTGGCCAAATGTCTCGTGAACTTTTAATTTGCTCTATGACACACAAAGAAAGACAACAATGTTGCAAGTTGGCACATTGGTGGGGACTTTTTGTCAATAGAATCTCTTCATCTTCCACTTTATTGTGATTATTATTATTATTAGGTTATTTGGCGTCTTTTTTAACTGATATTTCCCCCTCACCCACCTCCCGTGCACCAGATTCATGTCCCACGGACAAAAAAGCGACCAAAGGATGTGTTTGTCGACCTATTCATGTGAGAACCAGTTTCGCACTAACCCTATTCTTGTCGCACATGATTCGTGCTTCGATGCTCCTCGTGCATTGATTTAACAATTGGTCCCTTGGACTTTCTTCTTGCTGATGTACTTACCAGCAAAAGAGATCTCTCGTACCAAGTTGGACTGATTTCATTCATGTTCTGATGCAGCTATCTCGCTCGGTTTACTGCTGTGAAAGGAGAATTAGGGGTAAGTATGATTTTAAGGTAGAATCGGAGAATCAAACCGGTGGAAACATGGAAGTTTTCAGTTTCAGGGTATGAAGGATTTATTTCAGGCTTCAAAAAATTGAGAGCTAGTTTTGAGGAATATGCTGAAACCGCTCCCCGGTTGAGAATGATGTTCGAGACACATGGATCGATTTTCCAAGTTCCATATGTGGCTTCTGCTTCAGCGGATCGTTGATGTGTTTCGCTTTGCGACAACCTCTGGCCCCTCTGGTCCTGGAGCTTTGACTCCACGCAAACATGTGCTCGTGATTGAGGACAAGGTATAAATTGCTAACTGCTTCATGGACAGTACTAAGTAAGCTCATCCTGCATCTGTTTCGACAAAAACTCGGGTCCGACATGAACCCTTAATCAAGCAGCTTCACATGCAATTGCAAGAGCCAATGGTTTGCCATATCCTAACAAACCCTGACAGGTAAGTCTCTTTAGTTTCCATGAATCCTCAGAATGGATCTCTTCGTGTTTCTGATCGAACCATTGATCGACTTAATCTACAGCTTCTCTCATCCGCCGTACAAGTAGTTATCAATACGATGTGAATACGGTTGCAAACGCTTACATTGATAACACAAAGACCGGCGCGCGATGCGTGTTATAAAGTTGGACATTACAGAAGCTTTCTCTTTAGATATTTGCAATCTTTTCGTACCTTTCAACAACATCATCTAACTTTGGATCGAGCTCCTAACAGTACTTACGATCCCAAAGAGCAAAAAAGGCATATCCTTGACAATTAGCTAAGAGCCCCCTATCTCATGTCGGTGAGAAAGAAAGAAACGTTTTCCCTTTTCATCCCCAAAAAGCTATGATGATTTCTAGTGCAGAACCCAAGAAAACACATATATTTACTTCCTTTTGTTCATCCTCAAGCTCTTGCTCACCTTGCCTTTACTAGGAATAGGATTAGTGCCATCAGCTCTTTGCTTGAGATCATCATCATCATCATCATCGTCTTCCTCCTTGTGATCATTCGTGGACTGGCCCTTTTTAGCAGCACATGACCCGCCATTTTTGGAGGCAACGCATCCTCTATAACTAGGACGTGAAGATGCATCGGAGGCCATTGAATCATCACTCCAGCCTCACCATCACCGCCATCTTGTCGCCTTTATCACCTCCCACTTGTTCATCATCTTCATTATGGGTGTACCTTGTTCGTCGCCAGCACCTTCATGGTCTTCTTGCATTGGAGACCCAATATACATTGTCCACCCAGACTCACTGCTCAGACATTCCTCTGAACCTTCCAACGCTTGGGGCGAAGACTCCATTGCCTTGAGAGAAAGAAGTAAGAAAGAGAGACCCAGATCAGAATCAAGTGGGATATAACAGAACTCTAGATAGGGTTCTTAAATAGAAAGCCTTGGCCCTTTTCGCTTTGTAAGCATTTAGGCACCTGAGGGAAACGATCTGCTCTCAACAGGCTACTGCATCTCTGACTCCAAAAGTCCCCTCCTCCATTAACTGGAGGCAAGACAACACGAGTTGGAGCTATTGATAGAAGCAAGTAGATAAAGGAAGAGAGCTAGGGTCTTAAATAGGAGATTTTCTTTGGCTTTGGGTGTGCATTTAGGAAACCTTTGAAACACAACCACTGGGGTTATGCTATTTCCTCTGACTCAAGGAAGATTTATCCTACACAAAAAGAGCAAAACATACCATGTCATGTAAATCTTGAAAGCTACTTGGAACCACATTTGGTTTAATGGCCCCTGCAGGGACAAATCCAACGCCCCACCGGCAATCTCAATACCCCTTAAATTTTCTCTCACTGCAATCAGAAGATGACAGCTAGAGAAGCAGCCAAAGAAAGAATTTTCATCTCTCTCTCTCTCTCTCTCTCTCTCTCAAGAGGCATCAAAAAAGGAAAAAGAGAAAGAGAGCTTCTTGAATATGAAAGGACATGGGTGGTTCACTGGGTTCATGGGGTTTCACTAGTGAAGATACAACCTTTATTTACTGCTCTGCAATCTGCCATTAATAAAGAAGAGCAGTCTTAAATGCAAAAGGCCAGGTGATGAACTGAGCCCTACAAACTTCGGGGAGAATATATGTAACGACTCTCTAGCTTTTAAATAGTGTAAAGACGAAGAAGACCTCTTTCACTGCCTCATTAAATTCTTCCGTCCAGGCATTGAGAAACAAATACGGGCCAAGCTTCTTTGTTTTTCCCCCTAGCTCATAGTGTCAAAGTAGCAAAAAGATAACTCACAGATTGGGCACTGTGGAGGAAGTTGTCAAAATGGTATGTCTACCCCTGATTTTCTGTCTCCCTCTAATTTTGTAGGGTGTCTGTCTCCTCAGAAAGCAGGTTCAGGTCTTTGTTATGCCTACATTCTTTGTGAAATACAGAATTTCCCGCCATGGTGAGTTAAGGACTTCTCCTGGATAGAAATTCCCCCCTTGACCTAATTCAGACAAGTCACAGATATGTAAAGACAAGAAGGGCCAAGCCAAAGAGTTGCACAGGTAATGTGATTGGCAACCAGAAAAAGTACAAAACCTTCTAAAGAATAATGCTATATATACAAAAGCTTGTTTATTGGTCGAGCAAAGCCACGTGACGGATTCTTATTCAATATCTGGTGCGATCCGCTTGTTTAAACATCCACTTGCCATTATCACACAAAGTCGGGTAAACCAATCCCGATATCCCTACCGTCCCTCGAGACCGAAAATTGCCATCAATCCTGCCATAAAGAATGACAACCACCCTGATACTAGCTAAGGAAACAAAAGGGCACCCCCCTCTTCTTAAACTAGCAGAAAATCAGTAGGGAACTGCACAAAATCCCCCTTCTCTATCTAGAGGATCTTCTGTGTCCAAAATTAAAAGAAAGTCACATCTCTCAATTCTTCACTGTCAATGAGCAATGAACTTATAAGACCCTTGTGGATTCCTGGAAACTTGAGGGCACTAGGGTGTTATAGGTGGGATGGAGAGGTATTAGTTCTTTGGCACTCTCTCATCTGTTCAATCCCAAAGCCGCGTAATGATCTGACCAAGTTTTAATGATCCCCACTATAAATTTTTGTCGTGTGGGGAGGGATGATTTACTCAACGGTGATGATGAGCTAAGTTACAGGGATCGGACAGATAACCTCTTGAATTTATTGCACTTCATCGTTATCCGAATCACTTCTTTAAACACCACTAAGTGTAGTGTCGGAATCGGTTCTCTGCTTTTTAAGAATCTAAAACCTACCAATACCTTGGCACTTAAAACCTAACTTATCGTAGGTTTTAAAGTCAGTTTTAGATAACACACTCATCGTCGAACGTCAAGGAATACTCCAGGATCACACAAACATATAGAACAAGAGAAACATAAAAACCTATTCTAGGTTTCAGGAGATGGAGCTTGAAAACTACGCATCGAAATCGGTTCTTTAATTTTTGGAACCGAAAACCTATATTGGATATCCTGAAATTTGGAACCTACTCTTTTTTCATCAATTTGGTTCTCAAATTTTTGTTTCCCCTCTAGAGAGATTTGCCCTTATACAGTGTCACAAATTCTTTGCATTTCCCTCTTGCAATTAGTCAGTGACCTTTCAAGTTTTCGAGAAGATTCGGGTAAATTCTCATCTAAATGTCCATTTTAATGTGTACCATTTGATTGTTTACCGCACGGCCTCAACAGTCATATAATTAATCGACCCGACGAGCAACCATTATCAAGACAACATTTTGGTTTACGTTGTGTTTCCTCGTCGAAGGATTCATTGTTGCATTCCCGCCACATACCGAAGATAGGGGGAACAGTTGTCCTGCCGATTGCTTTTTATGTCTGCGAAACGGATGGACCCTAACACCGGACCATTTGTTTGTTTCGCAACGTCGGAGTCGTCACATGAAACATGGCATTCTGTACCCCTAACATGCTTAGCAGGATGAGCTAATAATGGAACAGAAAGGAGCATCACCTCAATGCTCAAATCAAACCAAAGAGAAAGAGAAACAAAAGACAAAGAAAACATCAAAGAACGCATCCAATAGGCATGGCCACACACTGTTCCCATTTTAGTGAGCACGATTCTGGTTGTTCCCCACTTCTGATCACCTGTCATAATTTGTCATGAGGTGTCATTAGACAAGTTAGGCCCCATGGGGGGTGAATTCTTGCTTCCATGTCCTTGTTGTAGGGTCACATCTTGTATTCTTCTTTTCTCTCGGCACTAGTCGCGAAGTTTGCACAAGCTCGGACGCATGCAACGGTCACTGAACGTGACTTCCCTTTCACGAGATTGAATCGGGGTATGGTCGATTTGCCCGTTTTAGACCGGTCCGATCCCGTCGAACATAATGATTGATTAACTAAAGTGGCGTGCAGATTAGGGCTAGGGCTAGGGAATAGAGAATTCATCACTGGCTCAAAAGTCCTTGCTCATGCACGTGAGAATGGGTTATGAAAATCTGGGAATAGGACAGTTTTTCAACGCAGCAAGATCCGGTTCTTCCTTCACTTTGGACCTTCGGTTTACCTGCTTTAAGGATGTCTCCGTGGGTGCATGCATGTGTTAAGCCTAGTTTATTCAGAGATGTTTCATGAATTGAGCCACGCGTGCTCGTTCGGTTTATGAGAGTCCCATGATGAATCTTTTTGACTTTTGGGTGGGGCTTGAGATTCGCTTTGCTATGTTTTCCCTATCATGAGCTGGCTTGCGGCAATTCGGCCCCATGACCAATGCAACTTTTTCATTATTTATTTGGACTATGGTCCAAAATCATGCCAATCCCAAGGTTTTCTTCATTCCAAGATTTTAATGCACGTGTGCAAGGGGAAGTGACAAAAAAATTTGAAGCGAAGGACAGAAGATAACTGGTAAGTAATGGGAAGAGAGGAAATAGTGACTTCCTCTTATATAGACCTAGGACTGTCAGACATAAGGTTTCTTTGAGTTAGGAACATTCAAAAATTTTAGATATAGAATCATACCATATTCAGGAAAAAGCCACCAAAACCCTTAAACTATGTTCACTGTGATACATTTATGGGCTTTTTACCAAATAGGATCTCAATTTTTTTTTATTGATTTAGATCCTGCTTGAGAAAATTTATGAGTTTGGGATCCGTCCAGCAGACTTAGTGCCGGACGGACCCCAATTTGGCACTTTAAGTACCGAACTATGAAGTTCAGCAGGTGGGGTGCCGAACTAAGCTTAGTTCAACACCGAAAATGCCGAACTGGGCTCAGTTCGACAAGCCCCCTCCTGAATGCCCCCCCCCCCCCCTTTTAATTTCCAATAGTGCTTGGCTTGAGGGCCCTTCTGAATGCTTCACATGAAGCCTGCAGAAGCTTGCTTCTTCACTTCTGTAGGCTTCTAATAAAGGCGAATTGAAGCGCCTTATATCCAAAACTGAAGTTTGCGAAGACGAAGAGAGGAAACAGAGAGAAAGTAGAGAGAGAATCGATAGAGAAAAGAGAAATTTGGAGGTTACTCATCAATTTCGAACGTCTCCATATCCGAGGTTATCGATTCCGGCAACGTTTCCTCGCCATCAAACTAGATAACAATTCATTTTATAATATGTTTTCTTCTGCCCTTCGAGTTATTCCTTTAATTGCATGTCATGTTAATTTTTTTTATACACTAGAGAAGCTGGATAAGAGCATAGAAGTTTGAGGAGTCCAAGTATCATTTTCTCCCGTCTTGACACACGTACGCTTTTTGGGTCAAGGTAATGCATATATCATTGTTAGGGTTACTTTGATTGTGTTTTGGTGTAAAAAATATGTTTTTTAGTGTTGTTGAGTCATTGTTTCCTTGTTATTTTGTGATGTTTTTGCATGATGTTTGGTTCGAAAAATATCTTATTTTTTTCGCTACACATATTTCTATTTTGCATGTCGACATATATCTCACGAAAAATTTTGTGCGAATTAAATCCTATTTTCATCATATTTTTGAAATTTTTAGGGTTAATTGAATGTGATTATCAGAATACTAAAATAATAACTGAATCTACATGTCTCACGAAAAATTTTGTGCAAAATTGTGGTTAGATCTGGACCATAGGATGTGATAATTAGATCGGACAGTTACATTTGGTCATTGGTTAGATCTGAGCCATTGTTTTTAGTTGCCTAATTCAAGGGATGTGGGCTAGCCGGGTGGCCAAACCTAAATTGTAGGATTTGTTTGTAATAATAAAAATTTCCTAGATAATAGAAAAATTAGGAAAAAATGAAAAAAAAAATCATCATAAATAAAAAATGCCCAAAAATCTATTGTTTTAGTCCCGGTTCAAACCCAAGTGGGTTTGGATTGGCTCTTCGGGTTTGTAAGTTGGGTTGAATCGACCCGGTCCGAAAAATGAATAGGAAAAAGATAAAAAAAGAAAGGAAAAAGAAAATTATAAAAGAAAAAAATAATAGAAACTATAAAAAATGGGAGCCGCAGCATTATTTGGGTCAAACTCCTGGGTGCTCGTGTTCGGTTGATCTGCTTGATTCAGCCTGAAAATATAAAAAAAATAATCATAAAATAAAAAAAGGAATCGCTAAAAAATTAAAAATAATCATACAAATCATAAAATTTTCTTAAAAAATAAGAAACATTCGACAAAGAAATTTTGAAAATATTCAAAAGAATATAAAAAGATAGAATTTGGTCAATTAATTGACTAGATGTTATTGTTGATGATTTTGATCCTTCATTCATTTCTAAATGACAATTATACCTATTATCTGTAATATTTTTAAAGAATACCTAAATTCGTAAATATTTTTGTGACCCTATTTATTTCATTTGTTATATTGATAGTTATAATGTTAATTTGTTAATACGTAGAGAAAAAAATTTATTAAAGTTTTACATGCAAAATAATTGTAATTTCTTCATTTAGTAGAATGTATACATCTTTTACTACTGTACAATGGGGAGGTACAATAGTACAAAATGAATTTGAATATGATTACAAAGGTGGATAATATGCTATGTTTGGATATGGAAACATATCTACATTTGATAAGTTACGTGCTATGATTTAGCGTGAGTTGAATATAACAGAAAACCAGTGTATTTCCGTTTGATGTATAGACAACCGGTTGGAACAACTAGTCGTATGATGTACAACATTGTGGATGTGCATAATGATTTCATAGTTAAGATAATCCAACAGTTTGCACGTCTGTTCGATTATATGGGATTTCTACAGTTTTATGCTACTGTAAATGAACATCAACCAATAATGATGCAATTGGAAAAGGTTCCAATGTTGGTGAAGATAATGTTGATGTGGATAATTAGTACATGGAGTACGATGATAACGATGATGATGATGATAGTGATGGTGATGATGATGAGAGGATGACTCATGATGGCGATGAAGAAGATGACGAAAGTGGCGATATGGATGTTTATTAAAACACCCATTATAGTATCTCATTTTACTATTGGTACATCGACTACCTTATTCAGAGATTGACTATGATATGATGTAAGTCGATACAAGAATCAAGCTGAGCCATTGTCGCGATCCGAAAGAAATTTTATTTAATATCGATCGAGTGAACGGATTATCAGGTTAATTAAATTAACTAACCTAACGCGGACCCTCCCAAGTCCTACCGAATCGCAACTTTGGTTTTTATTTAAATGATTTTAAAATTTGGAGTCCCCGCTAATCGTTCTTGGTAGGTCGATTAGAAACCTAAATAAATTAGCAGGAGAACTAAATTATTTCTGCGAACCAGAGAAAATGAGTTCGGGGACTTGGTTACGCTAGATCACTCTAACGCCCTTTCGGTACCATTTTATTTCATGAAAAATTATTTGAGATGAGAATTGGGGTTAAATTGACCAGAATGATAAAATGGTCATTTTTCAAGGACGAGGAATTGAAAATAGGTCAACTAGTTAAATGTGGTCATTCCTTATTTTCCACAATTTCTGAGAAATTTTTCTAAATTATTTTTCTGATTTTCTGGAGACAATTTGCCATAAGGGGTAAATTGTCATTTCATGAAAAACCGGAAGGAAATTCTCAAAAATATGATTGATCAGTCGAAATGGCCTTTTCCTATTTCAGAGACTTTTCTTAATTTTTTGAATTTTTCCGAGATAATTTGTCTATAAGGGGCAAAATCATCATTTTGGAAAGATCAGGAAGGAAATTCATCGAAAATAGGGTTGACCAGTAGAAATGGTCCGTTTCCTAATTTTTGGATTTTCTGTTATTTTTTTGAAATTTTTCAAGAAGAATTTGCCCAATAAGTTCGGGCATAAATCTTATCTTTTGGAAAGACTCGAGAGGGACATTTCATCGAAAATAGGGTTGACTATAGATGGTCCGTTTCCTAATTTTGAGACTTTTTCTAAATTAGTTTTGGTGAGACAATTTGCCCATCAGGGGCAAAATCTCATTTGAAAAGATCTGGCGAGATATTTCCACAAAATAGGATTCGGCTATGATCGAATATGGCCCGTTTCCTAATTTTTTGGAATATTTTTTTTTTAATTTTTCGAATATTTTCGAGACAATTTACCCCTATCGTCATTTTTTATGAGACGATTTAAGATTATGGGATATCATAAAAAATATGGTTGGCTATCTCTCGAGATATTTGGGCCCGTTTCCTT
>JAGVVM010021202.1:0-16304 GCA_019149425.1 Psidium friedrichsthalianum | reverse complement strand
CAATTTGCATCCTCTAGGGATATGCCCTAGAAACCGTATATATTATACTGAACAGAGTCCGTCTAATCTTCCCACTACGCCTATAAGATATGGCATAGTAGAAACTAGTCTTAATCACCTCTTAAATTTGGGGTTGTTCAGCTTTTGTTAAAAAGCTGAAGTCAGATAAGTTGGAGGCAAGGTCTAAACAAAGTCGCTTTATAGGAAATCCCAAAGAAAGTCTTGGATATTATTTCTATTTCCACTCTGACCAAAGGAGTTCTAGTTAGTAGACATGCTACTTTTCTGGAAACCAGTTTGTCTAGGAAGGTAGCCGCAGTGCGCAACATAGTCTTGCAAAAAGAAATGATGAAGCGACGATTACTCAATTCCAGACACCTATCTCTGATTCAGTGGGGGTTGCTCTGATACCAAACCTCTTAGGAGGAGTATGAGAATGTCTCGTCCTCCAGAGTGTTATGGTATTTGGTTGATGAGATCCAACCATTGTTTATGGTAAATAATGGTGATCAACCAAATGATCCTAACAACTATGAGGAAGCAATGTTAGACATTGATTCTGATAAATGGCTTGAAACATGAAATCCGAAAATGGACTCCATGTATTCTAACGATGTTTGGACATTGTTGACCCACCAGATGGTATCGTACTAATTGGTTGCAAATGGATCTTTAAAGAAAGAACAATGCTAAGGGTTAAGTTGGAGCATATAAGCATGACTTGTAGCGAAAGGTTACCGTCAGAAAGAAGGAATCGATTATGATGAGACCTTTTCGCTAGTAGCCATGCTAAAGTCCATTCGAATTTTATTGGCTATATTGCACACTTGGATTATGAGATATTTCAAATGGACGTCAAAACGGCTTTCCTAAATAGATTTCTTGAAGAAGATATCTATATGGAACAGCCACCAGGTTTTTGAGTCCCAAGGTGAAAGCCACAAAGTGTGTAAGCTTAAGAAGTCCATTTATGGACTTAAACAAGCCTCCAAAGCTGGAACATCCGTTTTGATGAAGTAATCAAATCGCTTAGCTTCATCAAGAATCCGTAAGAACCATATGTATATAAGAAGCTCAGTGGGAGCGCTATAACGTTTCTTGTCTTATATGTCAATGATATACTTTTGATTGGTAATGACATACCAATGATATCGTCAATCAAAATGTTCTTGTCACAAAAATTCTCCATGAAGGACTTAGAAGAGGCAAACCTACATATTTGGGTACCAGGATCTATAGAGATAGATCCAAGTGATTGATTGCCTCCTCTCGCAGTCCGCGTACATAGAAAAAGTGTTGAAACGGTTCAACATGGAGTATTCCAAGAGAAGATTATTACCTTTCAGGCATGGAATACGCCTTTCCAAGGGACAATGTCCCAAGTCTCCCGAGGAAAGAGAGCGGATGGCGAAAATATCTTACACCTCTACTATTAGTAGCATAATGTATGCTATGCTATGTACGAGACCTGATATTGCATATGCCGTGAGCATTACTAGCATTACTAGCAGATATCAGTCTAATCCAGGTGAGGAACACTTGATGGCAGTCAAGAATATCCTTAAATACTTACGAAGAACTAAGGATTTATTATTGATATATGGAGAATCAGATTTTAAAGTTGAAGCATATACAGACTTCGATTTCCAATCGGATCTGATGACTTTAAGTCAACCTCTAGGTTTGTATTCACATTCAATAGTAGTGCAGTTTGTTGAAAAAGTTTCAAACAAAGTATAAATACTGATTCCACCACTGAGATAGAGTATGTGGCAGCTTCTGAAGCTACAAAGGAAGCTACATGGATGAAAAAGTTCATCTCGGAGCTTGGAGTAGTTCCCTTGATAGCAACCGATCACATTGTTTTGCGACAACAGTGGGGCGATAGCTCAAGCAAAGGAACTGAGGTATCACCAAAAGTCCAAGCATATTAAAAGGCGCTTTCATCTCATTAGAGAGATTGTTGGAAGAGGCGACATCGCCGTGCAGAAAATAGCGTCAACAGATAAGGTGGTGGATCCCTTACTAAGCCTTTACCTCAGTCTGTATTTGACAAACACATTGATAGAATGGGTTTGAAATATCAGCATGGTTAGCTTTAGTGCAAGTGGGAGGTTGTTAGGGATATACCCTAAAGCAACCATGTAATTGTTACATGTATGGGCATTTTGTTATACTTTCAATTATATTTAATGGTAAGATGTGTTCATTTATCTTGTTTCCTTATTTAGATGAATGAAGTGCATAGGATCAGTTGTAACTCAAATCTATCCTTAAAACGTCGAGAATATGTGTAACAGGTTTTCAATTGGTCTCTGATCCTTAAATTGTTCCCGGTCAAAGGATCATTGACTAGACACCAATAATCCGATTGAAACCAGTGTGTTCGCAGCCTCGTTATTAGGCATTGGATGCTCAATGGGGATGACGAGTCACAAGTCATTGGACATTAGATGTCTAAGTTGGAACACAAGTGTTCGTATCCAACGAGTTCGATCAAATTCACTGAACGTGACACACATGAGTGATTAGCAAACATGGAGGCTTCGTGCTTGATCAATGTATATATCGCTCTGGCTTTGGTGCGTAAATAATTCTTGGACCTGAGGCACGATGTTGACTTGTATATTAAGTGGCTGTGGTTCATAAGTGCGCATATTGGCAAGTCGTCGACTCACCTCTGTACTTGATGGTCATGGTCATTCATATACGAAGTTACAAGCGTGTGCAACAGTTGGGATTGTCTCCTTATTTGACAAGGTTGATGTCCTATACGATTTATTCGTAACTGTGCATTAGAAAATCCTTGGCCAAGGTTGAAGTCTAGAAATGTCTCACAAGAATGCAAATTAGAAAGATTTGGGCATATGATCGAATTAGTAGGTTTGACTAATAAATCCATGACCTTCATTCGATTGAGACATGGCAAAATAGAAGGATTGAATTACACTGTAGCCAAAGCTGACAAGTTCACTTTGTCCTTGAACATTCACACTGACTAGGTAGCCATGACATATTGCTAGATGTTACTCGTGGCTTGTGAGACCTAGAAATCGATTAGGGTCAGTCGATTCTCTAAGGTTGTACTAATTTGTTAGTACGTTCCACTGCCGGCTCAATGATGAACCTAGGGATGTCACACACCATAACCGATGCGTGACGACATTATATGAAAAACGAAATAGCAAAGGTGTTTGCTATGGCGACTATTCATATAGTCAAACTGAAATTACATCAAAATTATATTTGGTTCTAATTTCTAATCACGAACGGATAAGCATACGATGCAAACATAACCTAAGCATGATATCATATTGATGTGACATATGCACACTTCATGAGATGATGATATTTGTTATCTAAAAGGATAAAATAAGATTTCTTATCTAAAGAAAAGTCAAAAGATAAGATTTGTTATTTATTAAATAAAGCGATAGGATCGCGCAAACGCGAAAGTAGGACGAACAGGATTCTGCAAGGCTAAGCAGAGCGTTCGTGGGGCAGGCCAAGCTGGCGACCGTACCGCTTTTGGCTCAGTCAAAGGCAGTGGCCAGCTGGTCATCACCCAAACCCCCTATAGGGCGGTTTTAGGGTCTCCCCAACCCCTATAAATAGGGGTTAAGGCTTATGGAAAAGAAAGAGCTTTTCCCGCAAAGTTCCGGCCCCAAATTCATCCATTTGAGATAGTTTTTTGCGTCATTTTCTCGTGAACTCACAAAATAATTTTGCCTAAACACTTGAGGGTCGTGATTCGTTCGCGGACTCAAGGAAAGCTTGGTTCATTGCTTCTCAAGGATCGCTAGCACGATCAAGGTTCGAATGGGTGCAAGCTTCGCCTTCCGTCGTCGCGCGGTCGGTGGTGTGTCTGAACTAGAGGTTCAGTACTTGATAAGCTACAAGGACATCTAAATGAAATCAACTTGAGCTCGAATTCCAGATATTCCGATAAACTACTTTTAGATAGTTTAGATTTTCTATTGAAAACGTACGAGGAACCCTAAGGGAATTAGGTGCACGGTTTGTCTCGCTTTCGCTATTCTTGATTGTTTTTTATTGTATACCATGCATCGCGCCTGGGGAAACCCAGCATGCTCTTCGTCATGTCCAAGGCACTTGAGCTAACACAAAATTCTCATGCAATAAACACACTTGAAGATTGATGCAAGTAAAAGCAAGATAATTCTAGCTATAATTTTTTTTTTACTTTTCTTTTT
This sequence comes from Psidium friedrichsthalianum, assembly GCA_019149425.1. Taxonomy (NCBI): domain Eukaryota; kingdom Viridiplantae; phylum Streptophyta; class Magnoliopsida; order Myrtales; family Myrtaceae; genus Psidium; species Psidium friedrichsthalianum. Next base: position 12,090 of record JAGVVM010021202.1, on the reverse strand, counting down.
TTCGAAAATTGCCCCAATGTGGGGTTATTCTTGACAGATATATGAAATGAAACCTCCATTCAAAGAGGTTTAAACAAGGGCAACCTATATTATGTATAATAGAGGAAATGAATGCCTCTCATCACACTGGTCATCACACTTTTCACGTGATACCGTTTACCTTGTTAGCATGGAATTTTTCCACTCATCTCATTAGGGGTTAGAAATGTAGGACATGTATGGGAGTAGCTTGCCTTTCATCGTCTTAATGTTTCTCATTCAATATGATCATTTCGTTGGATCATACAAATTTCCTGAATGAAATATTCCTCGAATGAAAATCATTAATACAAACAAAAGCAGTCAAAACATATGTATAAAAATTCTAAACTCAAAATGAATATCACAACTTGATTAATCAAAAATGTCAAAACAATTCAAGTGTAATATTTCTTTATAGCATTAGAATTGACAGGACTAGTAAACATTCGACTATCCATTTGAGCTAAGATTAGAGCACTACTTAGGAATACCTTCTTCGTGTCATACAGCTCACCATAGTTGAGAGTAAACTTTCCTTCTGGAAGTAGAACTAGCTATTGAGTTTTTCCAGGCTCGACGCATAGTAAACAATCAAAATTCAATAAAAAACAGCAGAAGCAAATTTAAAACCATGTGCCTTATCCCTTAAGATCCCTTATATGCTTCAATCGAAAAATCTAAACTATCTAAAAGTGATTCATTGAAGTACCTAGAATCCAGAGCTCAAACCGACTCTTTTTGGGTGTTCTTGTTGTTCATCAAGTATCGAACCTCTAGTTTAGACATACCATTAATCACGCGGCGATAGAAGACGAAGCTTGCGGACGTTTATTCCTCGATTGTTCTAGCAATCCTTGAGTCGCGACGAACTGGGCTTTCTTTCTCGATCACGATCAACTACACTATCCTCAAAGATTTCATGCGAGAATTTTGCATGCACACGATGAAGAATGCATGAAAACTTTATATATACAGACGATGTCTTAAGGTTCAAAAAGGTTTTTGTAAAACCTTTTGCCCCCAACCCCTATTTATAGGAGTTAGGGATTGTGGAGGGGGACGTTGTTTTGTCGCCCCACTCTACCGCCTTTGACCAACCTAGGTCAAAAGTGGTTACCGCCTTTGATCGTTGCCTGGCTAACAGTGGTTGGTCAGCCGTGTCGCATTTCCATGCCATCACGTCCCATCGCGGTCCTAATGTAGTGTCTCTAGATAATAAATCTTATCCTTTAACTTTTATTGGATAAGATATCTTATCTTTTGTCCTTTGGGTGATAAATCTTATCGTCTCATGAATTGTGTAGATATCACATCAGTATGACATCTACTTAGGTCGCGCTTGCATCATATGCTTATCTGCTCGTGATTAGAAATCAGAATCAAATTTAATTTGATTTAATTTCAGTTTGATTATCTCAATAGTCACCATTGCAAACACCTTTGCTATTTCATCTTCCATATAATGTCGTCACACATCGGTTATGATGTATGACATCTCTAGGTTCACCATTAAGCTGGTAGTGGAATGTACTAACAAATTAGCATAACCTCAAAGAATCAACTATTTCTAATCGATTTTTGGGTCCCAGAAGCTATGAGTGACATCTAGCAATATATCATGGCTACCTAGTCAATGTGAATGTACAAGGACAAAATGAACCTATCAGCTTTGACTACAATGTAATTCAATCCTTTTGTCTTAACATGTTCCGATCGAACAAAGGCCATGGATATACCTATCAAATCTACTAATTTGATCATATGCTCAAATCTATCTGACGTGCATTCTTGCAAGGCATTTCTCCACTTCAACCTTAGTCAAGGATTTTCTAATGCACAGTCACAAATAGATCGCATAGGACATTAATCTTTTCAAACAAGGAGATGGATCCCAACTGTTGCATACACCTTTAACTTTGTATATGAATGATTATAACCATCAAGTACATAGATGGATTGACAATCAGCCACTATGCGCACTTGCGAACCATAGCCACCTAATATACAACTCAGCATGGTCCTCAGGTCTGGGGATTATTTACACACCAAATTCTAAGTGATTTAGACACTGACCAAGCACGAAATCTCTATATTTGCTAATCGCTCATGTGTATCATGTTCAGTGAATTTGATGGAACTTATTCGATATGAACACATGTGTTCCAACTTAGACATTTAATATTCAATAACTTATGACTTGTCATCTTCATCAAGTATCCAACACTTAATGGTGAGGTTGCAAACACACTAGTTTCAACTAGATTATTAGTGTCCACTTAATAATCGATTGACTATAAGTAGTTTAAAGATTAGAGACCAAGTGAAAACTTGTCACACATATTCTTGACGTCAAGAATAGGTTTCAATTACAACTGATCTTATGGCTTTCATTTATCTAGATAAGGGGACAAGATAAATGAACATATCTTGCCATTAAATGTAATTGAAAGTACAACAAAATGCCCTCACATGTAATAGTTATATGGTTATTTTAGAGCATACCCCTAACACTATCGGTAATAATTTTTGCAAAACAAGGTCCCCTACCAGGAAATATCTAAGGCGGACTGTCACGGCCCGAACCCTACGGGCTCGCAACATCCCGCTACTCTGTCTGCGTCCGCCTAGCCCACGATCTACGACGACCCAGGAATTTGTCGCGGTTAGACGACGCTCGGGCTAAAACAACACCTCACCTGCGGAGCGAAAACTCCAACCCAGACATGCACACATACGATAATGGGGTAGGGGAAAGAAAGGACATAGTCAAATAAATGCAACCAGTACATTCATAAGCACCATCAAGCGTTAGGGTACAGACCACCAAAAGAGAATTACAAGATACGGTCCAAAATCCTACGCTCAGCCAGACATCCACAACCAAGGGTCTATCCAGTCGGACGGCCACGACAACTCCTCAGGGTCGGTGTCGCTCCAGTCAGACGGCCACGGCAAACTCCTCAGGGTCGGTCTCCTCTTCGTACTCAGGAGAGGAAGGTTCAGTGTCCATATGATCTCCTTCCTCATGCCCATCTATCTCCATACGCCCCTCAGAAGGCTGTTCCTGGCTCGGCACGGGATCGACAACGTCTCCACCGTACGTTGCAGGGCGAAACAGGTAGGGGTCTCCCACATCCTCGATTGGTATGTCGAAATCACGCATGGGACCCTCGAACTCAAATCCCCTCCTTAACCACGCATCGTATCTATGTGGTATCCAAGATGGCCCACCTTCGTCAACCCAAACAGTCGTGCGGTGTCTAGCCCAAACAGTGCCATTGGCCTCAGCAAAATGTTGAATGTCTGTCTCTACCTCGACGGGGAGTACAAAAAGGGTCGGTGGGATGTCCATCACTATTGTCAGGGGTCTGAAAAGATTAGCAACAACGCTAGTGAGTCAAAAACTCAATAAGCTCACACTAATCCTAACGAAGGATAAGGTATGCTAGTCGGTTCGGCCCTAACCTGTATTCTAGGGCTAGCCAACACTTTCTAACACAACTCTCTCGACGGCAACGTGAGTAAGTTACAACATATGTGTCCGATCTACTAGTAATCACACATATAGTCAGAGAATAAATTCACATATAGGGATGTACAAACATAGCATGCCAATATCTCAGTTCAATGCTCAATGCACAATGCTCAATGTCAGGTATCAGAATACCATACGACCCATGAAGGGTCCGGCTCGTGTCTCATATGCTTTAGGCTCGTGTCCCAACCCGCGTGTGGTACGCTCCAGGTTGACATGCTTTATCTCTCCACTTCCCACACGCGAACGCCTCAGGGCCGTTCTCCCCTTATCGCTCCACATGTAAGTGCATGCTATGCTCATGCCCAAATCAATGCACATCACAAATGCTACAATCCATGCAGAGGGCACAATTTCCGGGCGAGAGTCGATTATATATATATATATATATATATACATATGTAGAATATGGCATGTCACAGATCATTAGCAAGACACTCTCGTCAAGGTACAAATTCAACTAATTATTATTGAAGCATTATATGGGATCATTCGGACTTCTTAGGCCCAATTCCCCTTTAACCAGATTCGGCCCAATTCTAGCTTAGGTCTACTAACCACACTTGGACCTCAAATATTTCTTTATAGTCATCTCGTGGATCATCTTTTAAATCCCCTAAGTCTAGGTTTACTCGCCTTACTCGAATTCATGCATTGGGCTCCTTGGGCCCACAATCCGTTTCGGCCCATATTGGGCCTTTCGCCACTCGCGGCACACGTCCACACTTGGGCTCACAATCTCTCTTTCGCATCACTCTAGGCAGCCCACTAGCCCAATTCACCCTTTTTGCCTAAATTTAAACCTTGGGCCTATTTGGGCCAACTAGCCCATTTCGAGCCCAATTCAATTTGCGGCCCATAACTACACTTGGGCACTCTAATCCCTCACTTAAAACTCATTCTAAATCAGCCTAATAAGCTCTACAACTCACACCCAAGCCCATGCCATGAAGATCCAACCTAGGCCCATTAAGTTCAACTATCCCATTTAAGCCAAAACAAGCTATCTAGCCCATTAGCCAATTAACCACTCATAGCCACGACCCAAGCACCTTCCTACAACCCATACACACCATCCTCAGCCCATTTTTCGTTGCCTAAAGCCCACAATTCAGCCTGCTCATCTCGCGATCACAAAACGACCTAAACCGTTCTACACCTTTCTAGCCATTTCACCTAAGCCAAACAACCAACTATCCAAACAACATTACATACATTATTCCTAGGCTAGGATTAGTAGATAGCTTATCTAAAATGAGGCTTAATCAGCGACGGCGACGACGAAGACCTGGCGGTGGCCGAAGGAGCTCACGGCCGAAGAAGAGAGGGAGAGAGCGGCGAGGGCTGATTAAGGGCCAAATTAAGGCCAAATCAAGCTGAAAAACATGAACATGACATAAATGTAAGTTCTCTAGGTCCCAAGGTCAGATTATGTCCACGGAATGCAAAACGTGAAACAGACCATGGAAAATAGTTTCGATGACCGTGACGAAAATGCTCAAACGGAGGCCCAAATGATATCGGATCGAAGTGAAACAAAGTTCTATGAACTCACCTTAGATAGATTTATGACATATCCAAAAATTATGGAGATCCAACGGTCGGATTTTCGTCGGCGGCCGGTTGAAGTTGGGTGGCTGTAGGGAAATCCGAGCTGGAGAAGGGTCACCGTTTTAGCTTTGGTTCGAGGGGTTGCGGGTCAGATCTTGGGAATAGGCTTGTAGATCTTCAAACTCTTCATCTTACAGTCACGTGGGATAAAATGGGGAGTCGTTTGGACTCTGGATGAGCTCGAACGGCCGTTTTCATCCGGGTGCGCGCTGGAATCCGAGAAGACGCGAGGTAGTCGAGAGGGAAGAGGGGCTTTGGGATTTGGAGGAGAGGAAGAGGCTGCCGAAAATTGGAGAGGGAGAATGAGGGAGAGAGAGAGATGGGTGAGAGATTATAAAGATTATAATGCTTAAAATCAAAAATGGAATAGTGTGGGTAGGTAAAAGTAGTTCATGAGGTTTGTGATTGATTGAAGACTTGATGGATTGACTTGAAAAGACTAGATTTGACTTGATTTGATATTGATTGACTGATTTGACAGATTGATTGATGTAACACAGATGGGACATTTCCTCGAGATGCGTGCCAAATGCATCGATCGGATCCCGAGCGCGAACGAACCTTGTACTAAAATCCTACCACACTAACGTGCTCATTCTAAAATAATTCTAATTATTCTAATTTTAAGGACTGAGCATAGACCGGGAGCAGTTCGATAAAATTTATCCCACGTCTTGCTTCACTACGTTCTCCGGGTCTGCCCGACTAGCGACGCTACTGCAACTGAATCCAATTCTCCATTGTAACCTTCTAAAAATTCGATTGTCAGATCGGAATCATCTCGTGGCCAACTCTATTAAATTACGACTCGTTGAAATCTCAGACCAACGGGCGGCTGTTTAGGAAAATTACGCACGTCCACGTATTATTTAATATTCCTAGGTAGCCATTCCCTTCGGTAGTCGTCTCAGCAGTAGTTATTTTGAGTGAGCATCAATTAGAGGTATTAATGAAATATATCCATCTATACTGTAAATCCCGAATAATTTGGTCGAATTTCCAGACTGTCACACGAACCTTTTGTTAAAGGATTTAGCAACCCTTTACTGGTAGACACCACTGACCATGAACAAGAGAACAGGGAGTTGTCTCATTAAAGTGGATTGAAATTCGATAACATCAATGAGTGCAAAAGGCAACTCTTATGCCAATTTTTATAATTCTCTGTCGTCTTGGTCAAGATCTTCTGATGTTCTTATTGGCGACTTCACTACTCTGTTCATCTAAGACGATGTAAAAGAGTTCAGATGCTTGATATTGAATTATTGGACAACTCATCAATAGTTGTATTCAAGTTCAACCCATTGTCGGTGATTATGTTTTCAAGCGATCTATATCAAGCAATGATATCTAGACGAATAAACTTAACCACATTATGTGCTGTGACCACAAGATACGATTGCTATTTCAATTCACTTGAAAAATAATTAATGGCGACCAATATGAAATGGTGCTCGTTAGATGCCTTGAATTTATTACCGCTTATCACATTAATGCCCCCACATAGAAAATGATCATGGCTCGGATAGCTGATGTAACTTATTTAGGAAACATTAATCTTGTCTCCATGAATCTGACACTTGTGACAACTCTGAACATACTGAATATAGTCACTTTCTAGGGTGAGCTTATAATAACCCAACCTCATGATTTTCTTAGCTAGCATGTGAATATTCGGCCTAATACCCAAAAAAACCTCAAACTTTAGTCTTTGTCCCAATTATACCCAAAACTTTTTTTTGTCTCATAAAAAACCCCCAACTTTGGCCTTTGTCCCAATTATATCCAAAACTTTTTTTTGTCTCATAAAAAATCAACAACTTTTACTTTTGTCCCAATTCTACCGATCTAATATTCAAACAAACCCTCAACTTTAGCATTTGTCCCAATTATATCAAAAAAAAAAATTATCGCATAAAAAAATCTCAAATTTTTACTTTTGACCCAATTCTACCATCACCAGCACTCTGTTTATAATTACTATTAGTTAATTTTACGTGGCTTGAATTTTTTCGTCAAACTTACCAATAAATTTTTTAAATTCAAAAACAGCAGGATTCAAGGATAGCAAGATTTGAAATTATTGTCTAGATAATCAAATCTCCACGACTAGCCATTTTTGGGTTGTTGAGTGCTGGGTAGAATCCGAAACACACCACCTTAAGTGGCTCTGTATCTTCCAATAATGTGTAGGAGAAGTATACAACATAAAAGAAGTTAATAAATTTTTTTTTTTATGTATTAGGTTGGTAGAATTGGGACAAAACTAAAGTTGTGAATTTTTTTGGGTGTTAGGCCGGTAGAATTGGGATAAAAATAAAAGTTTAGGGTTTTTTATGAGACAAAAAAAAGTTTTGGGTATAATTGGGACAAATGTTAAAGTTTAAGGTTTTTTGGGTATTGGGCTCAAAGTTGGGGGTTTTTTTATGAGACAAAAAAAGTTTTGGGTATAATTGGGACAAAGGCTAAAGTTTGAGGTTTTTTTGGGTATTAGGCCGTGAATATTCATGTGTGATCACAAACTCCTTCATGCACCTCCATCATCAGATGAACTGCTTTAATAGAATCAATGTACCTTAGATGTCACGTCTCGAACCCTACGGGCTCGCGACATCTCGCCAAATCTGTCTGCGTCCACCTAGCCCACGATCAGCGACGACCCAGGAAAATTCATCGCGGCCAGACGACGCTTCGAAAACAAATACTAACCTGCGGAAGCTAATCTCCAACCCATACATGCATACATACGATAATGGGGGTAGAATACGAAAAATACACAGGCAACAATAATCACCAATACATACATATGGTCAATAAGCGTTAGGGTACAAGATCCTCTAAAGGAAATGCAACATTGGTCCATAATCCCCACGCTCTACTAGACACCTCAACCCGAAGGTCTATTCCTGATCAGTGTCGCTCCAGTCCGACTGCCACGGTAGCTCCTCCGGATCCTCCTCGTACTCAGGAGAGGAAGGCTTGGTATCCATCGATCTCGGCAAAAAGCCTCACGTCTGTCTCTACCTCCATAGGGAGTCCAAATGTCACGCCCCGAACCCCAAATCGAGCTCGCGACATCCCTGCTCATATCGTAACGAACCCTGCGTACGCCCGGCTTACGAGTAGCGACGGCCCAGGATGCAGATCGCGGCCAGACGACGCTAGCGCAAAACGACAACAATCTGAAACCTGCGGAAACGTGCCTTCTACACATGCATACATACACAAGATGGTAGGGTAGTATGAAAAGACAAGAACACTTTTACAAAAGGAGGTAACAATATATATATATATATATACATAGTCAAGCGTTAGATACAGACCCCAAAAGAAAATCTCAACTATGGTCAGGATATCTACGCTTGCTCAAACCCCAAAAATCCTAGACCAGCAACTGTGGAACTCAGACCTCCTCGGGCTCCTCCTCGGGATCCTCCTCTGGGTCCTCCTCGGGGTCCTCCTCGTCGGTGTCCATGGCGTCACCCTCCTCGTGACCATCGATCTCAGAGCGTCCTGGGGACGGCAACTCCTGCAGTGGATCGGGGTCGATCACCTCGCCACCATACTCGGCTGGCTGCAACAGGATAGGGTCGTCCTCCATAGGGATAGGGGAGTCTCTCTGAGGTCCCTCAAAACCATACAGGCCCTCTCTATACCAGGCCTCGAATCTATGGGGTACAAGGTAGGGTCCACCCTGATCTACTAGTACAGTCGTCACATGTCTATGCCACAGCGTGGCGTGCATATCAAAATGGAGGGTGATCTGGGTATCCATCTGCACTGGCAGTCCAAAAAGCATTGGCGGTGCAGCCATCACGGGTGACCTGGATCTGTGAAAAGAAGGGCAACCACCGCCCATGAGTCGAAACTCAATAAGCTCACCACTAATCCTAACGTAGGATAGCGTATACTGGTGGGGTCGGTCCTATCCAGTGGACTAGGTTCGCGGTCCAGGGTTCAGACACTCTCAGTCCCCTCGGTACCAGACCCCAACATGCATAAACAAAAGTGCAATTCATAGCAGCATAGTTCACATCATACAGACGGGCACAAGAGACAGCCAAACATGATGCCATATGCAATGATGCAGGCCTCAACCGGCCATGTCGGATCCCAGTGGATCATACTCAGGCCTCAATCGGCCATAACGGATCCCAATGGATCATGCCCGTCTATCACTCCAAATCCCATCAGGGCTCACCCAACAGTGCCACTCGGCATATTCCTCAACTGCGTACCTGACGCCTTACGTTGGTTTCTCCCTTTTCCCTCCATTTCCCCGCGTAACAACGCCTCTGGGGCACCTTCTCTTGTCACATCTCTGGTGACTCATGCCATGCTCTCAATGTATGCGGGGCCCACATGATTGCAACCAGCAAATCAGACATAGAGCATGCATGCAATGGTATATAAGCACAAGTACGGAGCACATCAAGAAGTTATCACAGTAATCACGAACTCGTCAAGCCAACCCATAAAAGATCATTGCCCCACACACAGTTCCTCAGCCAGACAGGCTCAATAGAATAACACATACCATTTCTAGGGTTAAACCCATATAAATTTGAACCTCATCTTGGCGGGCTCGACAACTCGGCCTAAGCCCAATCACCCATGTTAGTCCCTTGGGAGTTAGTAGCCCACGACTAATGATTCAGTGATTTAACACTCCCTCAGGTATAGTTGAATTAGGCTTGGTTTGGTTTAAGGCCCAATTAGTGGATTCGGGTTCGAATGGGCCTAAAGCCCGTTCTAAGGCCCAAGGCCCACAACAATAGTTAGGTCCACTAGGGTAAGTCGGCCCATCATAGTGTTCTAAGCCCATTAATTAAGTTGGGCCCAATAGGATTCAAGGTTAAATGAAGTGGGTTAGGCCCATTAGACCAAGTTGGGCTTATTAAATTAAGTTGGGTCCAATTAGTATCTAAGGCCCATTAACCAAATATAGGCCCATGAATTAATTTTAAAATCAATTATATGATTTAGGCCCATTATTATTAAATTTTCGTGTAGGGCCCTAGCCCATTTTCAAAAGTTAGACAATTAGGCCCAATTAGTCTATTTTAGGCCCATTTAATCATCCTAGGCCCATGCACACTATTGGGCCTTATCTTTTAATATTCCCATTTATAATTTAGGCCCATTCAATTGTAATTTTCGTCCATATAAGGCCCATTATCCAATTTTGGGTTCGAGAGTTCCAAATTGGCCCAATTAGTGTAAAGTTAGAACCCCAAGCCCATTAGTTTGCTTAGGCCCACAACACTACACGCCTAGCCCATCAATTTCGGTCCACTTGAGACAATTTTCGGCCCAATTCCATCAACCACAGCCCACACCTTAGGCCCATCCACAAATTCATAATTAACCTAATGCACAATTAAGCCTAATGGCATATATTATGTCATAACCACCTTGATTAGCCACTAACACAACCATCCACACATATACATACTAGCCTAAACTAGGATTAGAGGATGGAGCTTACCTATTGAGGGTCGGGACGGACGGTGGAGGCGGCGACGACGAGAATGGGGCGGACGGCCGGCGGGCTCACGGTGTTCGTGGGGTCTCAAACCACGAAATGAAGACAAGAAGAAGAAGGAGGCTTACCGAGGGGTCACGGAGGCGGGACGGTGGCGACGGCAGCCGGACGACGACGACGACGGACGGACAGCTTCGGGCGGACGAACGAGAGAGAGACCGAGAGGGTGAGGTCTGGTCGCAACATCCAAGGGCCAAACGGCCACGGAAGTGAAGAGTTGATGGGCTAGAGGGGCTTACCAAGTGGGGACGACGGCTGGTGGTGGCCGTCGGTGTTGGGACGGCGGGCGACGGGCGACGGGGACGGCGGTTCTTCGCGGCGGCCGAAGGAGAACGAAGAAGAAGAAGCAACGAAGGAGAGAGGGAGATGATGGAGGATGTTCGGCCGAATGAGCAAGGAGAGAGAGAGAGAGAGAGAGAAAGAAAGAAAGATTATAAGACACTAAAATCCAAAATAGAGATTATAGTGGAGTTGGTGAAATAGTGACTTTGATTGACTTGATTTGATTTCATGGGGAATTGTGCCATGATTGATGTGATTGATTGACACGACACTTGATTGATTGATGTGACATCTGATCTGACTTGCCTCGATTTGCGTGCCAAATGCACCGATCGGGTCCCGAGCGCGAACGGATTTTGGACTGGATTTGATGTCGGTCTATTGAATCTACTCTCAAAAATTCTAATTAATCTCATTCTAAGGACTGAGCATTTACCGGGGGCATTTCGGTAATTTTCCATTCACGTCTCGCTTCTCGACGTGCACCGGCTGTCTGATCTTCAGTCGACATTTCAGAAACCGACTTCATTTCTTCATTGTGTTTATCTTACTAATTCGATTATCCAATGTCGGATTCCATTTCATGGTCAATTTCATTAAATACCGACCCTGTCTCAGTCTCAGACCAACGGGCGGCTAATTGGGGAAAAAAATCCCCAGATAGCCTTCCCCCTTCGGTTGGTCATCCCAGGGTAGCTAATCCTGAGTGAGCGTCGACCAGAGTGTATTAACGAAGCATTTCCACTCATTTAGAAATTTCGATAAATGGGTCAAATTTTCAGACTGTCACACCAAAAGTATCGGTGGTATACTCATCACTGCGGTCGGGGTTTTGAAAAGATTGGCAACCAACGCCAGCGAGTCAAAGACTCAATAAGCTGACCACTAATCCTAGCGTAGGATAAGGTATGCTAGTCGGTTCGGTCCTAACCTGCGTTCTAGGGCTAGCTAATTCTTCCTAGCACGACTTCTCGACGACGACGTAAGTAGGTTATAACGAATGAGGACCAATCTACTAGTATTCTCAGATAAACGGAGAGTAAAATCACATGCAGGAATGCACAAACCAAGCATGCCAACGTCTCGAGTTCGATAA